>JAODAL010039264.1:0-38185 GCA_025379985.1 Phyllomedusa bahiana
GTTGGGGCGGGGGGGTCCTGTATAACGTATGGAACGTCTAAGGCGCGATCGGGGTATAAGATGGAATTTTACGTCAGTCGGTAAATTTTTGGGGATTTGGGGGGGAGTCTTGTTATAAGTAAGGGGGGCCTCTACCGATTGTGTATAATTTTGGAACGTCTGGGGGAGTCGGTTAACTATGGGACGCTAGGCGGGTCGTTTATAAGGGGGACCTCTGGCGGGTCATGTATAACGTATGGAAGCTAGGCCAGTGGTGTATAAGTATGGAGATTCAGGGGGGGAGTCGTGTATAACGTAGGAGACGTCTAGGGGGGTGTATAAAGTAAGGGAGACGTCTAGGGCGAGTCTGTTAAGTATGGAGCTCTAGGCCGGGGGTCCTGTATAACGTATGGAGACTCTAGGCGGAGTCGTATAAGAAGGGGAAACCCAGGGGGGAGTCGCTGTATAATGTAAGGGGTCTAAGAAGCTTTGGTAAATTATGGAAACGTCTAGGCGGGGGCTGTAAAAATATGGGGTTTTAGGGGGTGTGTTTGGGGGGAAAAGGGGGGGGGGGGGGGACCCCGGGGGGGCTTATGGGGGATCTTTGTGTTTAACGTATGGAGACAAAGGGGGGGAGTCTGTATAATTTTTGGGGAATCCCAGGCGGGAGTCGTGTATAACGTAGGAGACTCTAGGGGGGGTCGTGTATAATTTTTGAGACCTAGGGGGGGAGCCTGTTTTAAATATGGAACTTAGGCGGGAGTCGGTTTTAAAAATTTAAAATTTTTTTACCCGGGGGGAAAAGGGCCGGGATAAAATATGAAGCATTCTAGGGGTTTGGGGTCTTTATAAATTTCCCAGTCCCGTTACAAAAACTTTAAAAAAAACTTGTTATAATTATGGGAAAAGTCTGGGGGCGGGGGGTTGGGTTTTAAAAATATGGAGGTCTAGGGCGGGGGTGTATATAACTATGGGAACCCCTAGGGCGGGTGTCCGTATAACGTATGGAAGTCAGGGGGGAGTGGGTATGTAGGAACTAGGCGGGGGGTCGGGGTTTTTAATTATGGAAAAGCTGGTGCGGTCGTTTACGTATGGGGACGCTGGCGGGGGTTGATAAGTATGGAGACGTCTAGGGCGGAGTCGTGTTTTAAAGGGAGCGTCGGGGGGTCAAGGGTTAACGAGGAGACTTAGGCGGAGTCGGGGGTGTAACTAAAGGGGGACCAAAGGGGGGGAGTCGTGTATAACGTATGGAGACGTCTAGGGCGGGGTCGTGAAAATTTTTGGGGACGGGCAAGGCGGGAGTCGTGTTTAACTATGGGGACAGGGGGGGGGGTCTGTATAAGATGGGGGCGCAGGGCGGGATGGTTAACTTGGAGATCAGGGGGGAGTCGGTTTTAACTATGGAACGTCTAGGGGCGGGAGTCGGTAGTTTTAACGAAAGGAGGGGCCCTAGGGGCGCAGTCGTGGTATAACGGAAAGGGAACTCAGGGCGGGGGGTCGAGTATAAACGTATGGAGACGCTAGGTGCGAATCGCTGTAAAAAACTTTTTTGGAGGGGGCCCCCTAGGCGGGGAAATTCGTAGTTTCACCGTCCCGGAGACGTTTTAAGGGGCGAAAAGGGGTCCCCTTGATTTTAAATGTTAGGAGAAAGTCTTAAAGGTGGGAAATTTGTGTATTAAAAGTTTTGGAGAAAAGTCTATGGTGGGATTTTTTATTTATGGGGGAACCCTCTAGGCCGAGTCGATATAAAGAATTGGAGGCCCTCTAGGGCGAGCGCTTTATTTAAAGATGGGGGACGGGCTAGGGGGGGATTTTGTGATAAACCGTTTTGGAGAAAGTCTAGGGGGGGAGTTTGGGTATAAAAGTTAGGAAAACTTTTTTGGGGAGTTGGGGGTATAACATATTGGGGAAAGCTAAAGGGGGGAAATCGTTTCCCTTTTCCCAAATTCCCCAAACCATTTTTTTATCCAGAAAAAGGAAGAAAAAGGTGTCTACAATTTCAATTTAACAAAGTCTAGGGCGGGGGTCACGCATAAAAATGGAACGTTTTAGGGCGCCCAGTCCCTGGGATAATGTAAAGGAGACTCTAGGGCGCGATTCCCTGGTAAAACGTATGGGAGATGTCAAAGGCGCCGGGGTCCCCCGAAAAATGTAATGGAGACTTCTAGGGGGCGAGGGCGTGTATAACGTAATGGAGAAGTCTAGGGCGTTACCCCTTGTAACAAAAATTTTCTCGGGTTCCCCGCGAGTCACTGTAAAAATGGGATGGGGAACTCCCAGGGCCCGAGTCCCGGGAAAATGTATTTTTGACCCCTAAGGGGGGGGGTTGTCACTTAAAAACGTATGAAAACGTCTAGGGCGGAAATTCCCCTGTTAAAAACCCTAAGGAACGGGCCCATTTGTGAGGAGTCGCTGTAAAAATTTTAAAAGCCGCTACACAAGACTTGTGTTAAAAATCTATGGAAAAATCAAGGACAGGGTCGTGTTTAACGGGATGGGACCTTCCCCGGGCGCGAGTCGTTTTAAAAAATTATTGGAGACTCTAGGCGGGAGTCGGAAAAAAAACCTTTGGAACGTTTTTATGGGGTTGGGGGGGGGGGGGTCCACTGTTTTAACGTATGGGGATGTCCCCAGGGCGGGAGTCGTTATAACATATGGGGACGTCAAAGGCGGGGAGTCGTGTATAAAAAGTATGGGAAAAACGTCTAGGTGCGAGTCGTATATAATTTTTAATGGGGACTTCAGGGTTTCGAGTTTGCTGTTTTAACGATGGAGACGTCCCAGGGCGGTAGTCGTGGGATAACTTTTGGAGAAAGTCTGGGGCGGGAGTCACTGATAACAAGGGAGACGTCTACGCGCGAGTCCCGGGGTGTAAAAGGAAGGGGGGACGTCTATGGGGGGAGGCGCTGAAAAATGAAAGTGAAAGTCATGGGGGGGAGGGCCCTGGGATAATGGGAAGGAAAAAATCTAGGGCGGGAAGTTCGGGTATAAAAAGTTTTAGATGTCAAAGCCGCGATTTGCGTACAATTTTATGGAGACGTCTTAAAGGGGGGGAGCTGTTATAAAAAGATTTTGGAGATGTCTACGGCGCAGTCCCTGTTTAAAGTAAAAAAGACGTCTAGGGCGGGAGTCAAAGTATTAAACGAAAGGGAATGTCTATGGCGAGGGGGGGTTTTGGGGTATAACGTATGGAGACGGTTTTAGAGCGCGAAAATCGCTGGGACAATGGGTTTTTAGACGTCTATTGGGGGGACGTGTAAAATGGGGATTGGGGATGGGTTTTTAAAGGCGCGAGTCTCTTTATAACTTTTGGAGACGGGCTAGGGCGGGAGGTCGGTGTAAAATTAAAGAGGGGAAATCTAGGGGGGCGCAAGTCCCTGTATGGGGCCCCCTATGGAAAAAACGTCCTAGGTCGCAGTCGTAAAATTAAAAGTATGGGGGAAAAAACGTCTAAGGGGGGCGGGGTCCTGATAACGTTAGTAACGTTTTAAAGGGGGGATCCTTTATTTTCGTAAGGGAAAAGTCCCAGGGCCGGGAGTCCCGTGCCCTCATGGAAACGCTAGGGCGGGGAGTTCCCTGATAACGTAGGAAACGTCCCTTTTTCGGGAGTTTTGTGGAAAAACTAAAGGAGACGTCTTTTGGCGCGAGTTTGCTTTAAAAACGTTATGGGGGGAAATCTAGGGCGGGGGAAAACGTGTTTAATGGGAAAAGAACCCTCCAAAACGGGGGTTCCCTGTATAACAAAATGGAGGGCGCAAAAGGGGTGGGGGTCGGTGTGTAACTAGGAGACGGGCTAGGGCGGGAATTCCGTGTATAATGGGAAAGCCTTTTACAGCAAAACTTTGGGGTAAATTTTATGGGAAAAGTCTAGGGGAAAGGGGGGTTCGTTATAACCCTATGGGGACGTCTAGGCGGGAAATCGTATATAAAAGTAGGGGGACCTCTAGGGCGGTTCACTGTATAACGTATATGAGAACTGCTATGGGGCTCGAGTCGCTGTAGTTAACTATGGACGATCGCTCTACGGACGGAGAATCGAGTTATTAATAGTATGGAGGACTCCTAGCGTGAGTACGTGGTGTAACTATGGAGAACTGTCTATGTGCTGTGTGAGAGTTCGTGTGATATGATGTATGGAGGACGTCCTGAGTAAGAGATGTGCGTGAGTCGTGTTGAGATCTGCTACTTGGAGACTCTATGGAGCGCGAGTCGCGTGTATGATACGTAATGTAGACGACTATGGCGGAATCCGATTATAAGTGTTAGATGGGAGACCCTAAGGCGTTGTATTCGGGTAGATTAGTACGTAATAGAGAGACTTCTATGGCGGTGAGTCGTGTACTTAATGTATCGAGAGACGTGCTTTCTAGGAGGCTTGAGTCGTGTATAATGTCTATTGGGAGACGATCTAGTGTCGGATAGTCGTGTATAACCGTATTGGAGACGTCTACGAGGCGCGAAGTCGCTTGTATAATGTATGGAGTACGTCTAGGGCCGTAGGTCCGCTTGAGTAAAATGTATTGGAGACGAGCGTCTAGGGCGCGAGTCGCTGTGTAAAATGTTATGGAGACGTCGTGATGGTCGCGAGTCGGTGTAGTAATGTTGGAGTACGTCTAGGGAGCGCATTAGTCCTGTGAAGAAGAATATGGAGATGTCATGGCGCGAGTCGCTGTTATAAAGGAAATCAGAACGTCTATGCGGCGCGAGTCGTGTATTATGTATGGAGAATTCTAGGGCGCTAGTCGTGTATAATGTATGGAGACGTCTAGGGCGCGAGTCAGTGTATAGATGTAATGGAGAACTTCTAGGGCGCCGAGATCGTGAATTAATGTATGTATGATGACTTCTATGGCGGGAGATCATTGTATCACATGGATAGGAAACGTCTACGGGCGGAGTCGTAGTATAACGTATGGAATACGAATCTCAGGGCTGGAATCGTGTATAACGTGATAGGAGACATCTAGGGATGTAAGTCACTGATATAACGTGTAGTTGGAGACGTCTAGGTCGCGATTCAGCAGTATATAATGTATGGGAGAACTCTATGGGCGCGCGAGTGCGCTGATATAATGTATGGAAGACATCTAATGGCGCGAGTCGCTGTATGTAAAGTATGGAGAGAAGGTCGTTATGTGTCAAGGAGTCGTGTTATAACGGTATGGGTACGTCTATGGCGGGAGTCCTGTAATAATGTATGGAGAGCGTCTAAGGTGTCGGTGAGACGCTGTATAATGTATGGTGAGACTGTCTAGGGGGAGCGCCGAGTCTGAACTGTAGTAGATTTATGGAGAGAAGACGGTCTAGTGTGCGGTGAGTCGGTGTATAATGTATGGAGAGTGACGTCTAGGGCTGGATTCGTGTTATAACGTATGGAGACTGTCTAGGGCGGTGAGTAGCAAACGTAGTAGATTCTATGGAAGACATACTAGGTCGTGGTTAGTTCGTGTACTAACGTATGGAGGACGCTACGGCGCGGAGTCGCAGTAAAATGGTAATGGAGACGTCTCGGGCGCTAGAGATCGCTAGTACATAAATGTATGCGATATGTCTATGTGGCGCGGAGTCGACTTGCATAATGTATGGAGACGTTCTATTAGCGCAGACGTGGTATAATGTATATGGAGACGTCTAAATGGCGGTGAGTCGGTGTCATAACATATGTGAGAACGTCTATCGTGCGGAGCGGTCGTTGCTCCAACTGTCCTCAAACCAAATTCTATCCGCAAATAAGGTGTCGACATTTATGCACCCACACCTCTAGGGCCCGAAGTCCGGTTTATATACGTATGTAGAGCGTCTAGGTGTGTGAAGATGTAGATAACGTATGGAGACGTCTAGGGCGCGAGTCGTGTATAACGTATGGAGACGTCTAGGGCGCGAGTCGTGTATAATGTATGGAGAAATCTAGGGCGCAAGTCGTGTATAATGTATGGAGACGTCCTAGTGGCGCTGAGGTCAGTGAGTATAACGTATGTGAGATGTCTATGGCGTGGAGTCTCTTTTATAACGGTATGGTAGACTACTACGCGGTAAGTCGTGTATAACGTATGGAGACCGTCGACCGGCGGGAGTCCGTGATAACTTAGTGAGACGGTCGACGGGCGGAGTCGTGTATAAGCGGAATGAGTAAGGTCTAAAAGTGCGCAAGTCGTGTAAAGATGGTTATGAGGAGAACGTGCAGGCTGAGTATAAGTTCGGTATAAACGTACTGGAGACGTCAAGTAGCGGCGGGGAGAGTCACTGTAAACGTATGTGTGGAGACTTCTAGGCCGCTAAGTCGTGTAGTGAATGTATGGGAATAACGTCTAGGGCGCGAGTCGCTGTATAATGTATGGTAGAAGCGTCTTAGGGCGGGAGTCAGATAATGTATGGAGAACGTCTATGTTCGGGAGACCGAGTATAATTGTGATGGAGTATGTCTACGCCTTGCGATTCGCAGTATAAGAGTAATTGGAGAGTTACGTGCTAGGACGTACATGTCGTAATGAGAACCGTATGTAGAACCTCAAGGCGTAATGTCACTGTCAGTAACGAAGAAAGTAAGACGTCTAGGGTGCGAGTCGCTGTATAACGTATGGAGACGTCTAGGGCGGGAGTCGTGTATAACGTATGGGAAATACGCGTCAAGGTGCGGGACGTCTACTAATAATAGTAAGGAGACGACTATGGTGGGATAGAGTCGGTTTGTATAACATATATGGGAGACGTCCAAAGGCCGGGAGTCTAGTAGCTTCCAACTTATCTCAATTACCATATTTAGTTCCGAAAAAGGAAAGAAAAAAGGTGTCTACAATTGCAATCAACACGTCTAGGGCGTGAGTCACTGCATAACATATGGAGACGTCTAGGGCGCGAGTCGGGTATAACGTATGGGAGAGATACGTCTTAGAGGCAGGTAGTCGTGTATAAATTATGGAACGACTATGGTCGGCCGGGATCATGGAGTAACGTTATAGAGACGATCAATGGCGGTGATGTCAGTGTGATAACGTTATTGAGACCAATGGCGGGAGTCGTGTTAATGTAAGGAAGCCGGTCACTGCGAGGGATTCCTAGTATAGATACATGATGATGAGCCGTCTACGGCGGAGTCGTGTATGTAACTTTAATGGGCAGACTGTCTAGGGCTGGGAGTCAGTGTATACCTATGGAGACCTGTCTAGAGCCGGGAGTCTGTAAGTAACATATATGTCTACGACCTAGTGCAGGGAGTCACTTGTATAAGTCGTATGGATACATCTAGTGCTGGGAGTCGAACTCTGTAATAACGGAATGGAAGACTAGTCTAGGTGCACGAGAGTCTGTGTGATAACGTATAGAGAGAACGTCTACTGGCGAGGAGATCGTTGTATAACGTATGGAGATGTCTAGGGCGGGAGTCGTGTATAATGTATGGAGACGTCTATGGCGGGAGTCGTGTATAATGTAAGGAGCCGTCTACAGCAAGACTTGTGTATAATGTATGGAAACGTCTGGGACGGGAGTCGTGTATAACATATGGAGACGTCTAGGGCGGGAGTCGTGTATAACGTATGGAAGACTCTCTAGTGGTCGGTTGTCACATGTAGAAAACGAATGGAACTGTCTAGGGCGCGAGTCTGTGTAATAGACGAAAGGAGAGTTCTATGGCGGGGGATGTCGTGTGATAATGGTATGGGAAGATGCTCGAGGCGTGCTAGTCGTGTATAATGTATATGAAACGTTCTATTGCGAGGATGTCAGATGTATTAACATTATTGAGACGTCAATAGGCGGGAGTCGTGTAGTAGACGTATTGGCGAGAACGTCTAGAGGTGCGATTCATAAATATAATGAATTGGAGAAACGTCTAGGGTGCGAGTCGCTGTATAACGTATGGATGACGTCAAGGCGGTAGTGCGTCGTGTATAGACGTATGAGTACTGTTTCTGGGGCGCGAGTCGTGTATAACGTATGGAGACGCGACTAGTGGGCGGGATGTAACTGTATAAACTAGGGAACGTCTACGGCGCGAGTCGGTGTGTAACGTAAGGAGGACCGTCTATGGGCGGGTGTGCAGTGCTTGTATAAATTATGGAGACCGCTCTAGGTTGGGGAGTCTGTAAATAGACGTAATGGAGAGACTCTCTAGGGCGATGAGTCGTGTATCATGTGATGGAGAACCGGATCTAGGGCGGGGGTAGTGTATAACGTATGGAGACGTCTAGGGCGCGGAGATCCACCCCCCCCCGCCGGGGTTGTTGGGGGAGGGTGTAGACGTATAGGATACGTCTATAGGCTGTGTACCGCTGTATAAGTTGATATGAGAGACGTGTCGTGAGTGGTGGTGGAGTCGTGTATAACTATGTGAGAGACGTCTAGGGGCGAGACAGTCGGTGTTATAATGTATTGAAGACGGTCTACGGGTGGGAGATGTCGTGTATAATGCGCGTATGTGAGACGTCTCTAGGGGTGCGGGGGTAGAGTATAAGGCGTATGGAGGACTCTAGGGCGCGAGTGTTTCGCTGGTATAATGTATGGAGACGTGCTAGGCGTGAGTCGTTTATAACGTATGGGAGAATACTTCTAGGAGGTGCGAGATCCCTGAATAAAGAGTAATGGAGAGACGTCTAGGGGCGAGTCGCTAGTATAACAGTATGTGAGACCTGAGATCTAGGTGGAGATGTCGGTGTAGAGTCGTGGTGTATGAGACCTTAAGGTGTATAACAGTCCTAGAGGCGGGAGTCGTGTATAACGTATTGAGACGTCTATGGTGGGAGTCGTGTATAAGTATGAGACGTCTGACGGGCGGGAGTCGTGCTTCAACCTCCCTCAACAATTGTTTATACGCAAAAATAGGTGTCACAATTGGCAACAGAGCACGTCTAGGGCGTGAGTCACTGCAATAACAATTATTGGATAACGTGCTAGGGCGCTTGAGTCCGTGTATCAACTATGGAGAACGTCTAGCGCGGAGTTCGTTATAACGTATGAGACGTCTAGTGGCGCGAAGTCGGTGGTGTAAATCGTAGGAGCTATGCTCGGGAGAGTCTTTTGGTATAATGTATGGAGACGTCTATGGCGGGAGTTCGAGTGGTGTTAACGGTATTGAGACAAGGGCTGGAAGGTCACGTGTATAATGTATTTGAGACTCTTGTCTACGTCTAGTTAGTATCGTGTATAAACTAGAGGACTTCTAGCGGCGGAGAGTCGGAGTGTAAACTTATGAGGAACGTCTAGGGCAGGGAGTCGTTGATATGACGTACGGAGCGTCCATGGCATGGATTCATTTAATATCCCGTATAGGAGACATGTCTATGTCGGGAAGTCCACTGTATATATGTAAAGGAGCTCGCGTACAGCAGAACTTGTGTATAATGTTGGAAACTCTGGGGGGGAGTCGTGAAACATATGGAGAGTTAGGGCGGGGCCGATAAACGTATGGAACTCTGGGGCGGTTCTTATAAGTAGGGGACGTCTAGGGCGGAGTCGTTTTTATAATTATGGAGACGTCTAGGGCGGGAGTCGTGTAAAATGATGGAAAAATCAGGGGGGAGCGGTATAACATAGGGGACGTCAAAGGGGGGGGATCGTGTATAAGTATGGAACGCCCAGGGGGAGTCCTTTAAGTATGGAGACGTCTAATGCGAGTCGTGTATAAGTATGGAGACTCTAGGGCGTGAGTTTGTATAAGTATGGAGACGTTCCCCCCGGGGGGGTCGTTATTTTAAAGTATGGGGACGTCTAGGGGGGGAGTTTTTAAACGTTGGAGACTCTAGGGGGCGAGTCGGGGGTAACGTAAGGGGAGCTATGGCGGGGCGTTATAAGTATGGAGCTCTAGGGGGGGGAGTCGTTAAACGTATGGGGACGCTAGGGCGGAGTCGGTTATAAGAGGAACGCAGGGGGGGGGTTGTGTATAACGTATGGGGCTCTAGGCCCGGGAGTTGTTTTAACGTAAGGAGACGTCTAGGGCGGGAGTCGTGTATAATGTATGGAGATCTAGGGGGGAGTCTGTATAACGTATGGAACTTAGGGGGAGTGTGTATAAGTAGGAGCTCAGGGGGAGTCGTGTTTAAATGTATGGAGACCTAGGCGGGGGTTGGTATAAAATTGAGGGCGTCAAGGGGGGAGTCCTGTATAAGTAAGGGGGGGCGTCTAGGGCGGGGATCTGTATAAGTATGGAGACGTTTTAGGGGGGAGTCGGTTTTAAGTATGGAGACGTTAGGGGGAGTCCTGTAAAATGTATGGAACGTTTGGGGGGGAGTCGGTGTTAATTTTGGAGAGTTAGGGGGGGTCGTGAAAAACGTATGGAGACTCTTTGGGGGAGTCGGTATAATTTTTGGAACTCTAGGGGGGGAGTCGTGTTATTTAAAACCCCGAAAAATGGAAAGTAAAATCTAGGGGGGGAAATCCTGATAAATAAAGGGACGTCTAGGGCGCGAGTCGTGTATAAAGTATGGAGACGTCTATGGTGGGAGTCGTGTATAATGTATGGAGACGCTATGGCGGAGTCGGGGGGTTAAGTATTGGAGTAGGGGCGAGGGTCGTGTATAATGTATGGGAAAGTCTAGGGGGGGCGGGGAAAAAATTTCGGGGGATTGTTAAAGGGAGAGTCTACGGGGGGAGTCGTGTTAACTTTAAAATTTTCCGGGGAGGTGTTAAATTGTAACATCTGGGGGGGGTCGTGTTAACGTAGGAGCGTCAGGTGGGGTGTAAAACGTAGGGACGTCAGGGCGGGGAGTCGTGTATAACGTATGGCGTCAGGGGGGGGGTTCCGGGGGGCATCGTGTAAAGTATGGAGACTTCTAGGGGCGGGGGTCGTATAAAAGATGGAGTTCAGGGGGAGTCTGTAAATGTAAGGAGCCCTCACGCAAAACTTTGTAAATTTTATGGAAACTCGGCGGGAGTCGTTATAAATTTTGGAGCGTTTGGGGGGGGCCTGTAAAGTATGGAGCGTTTAGGGGGCAGTTTGGGGTGTATAATGTATTGAGAGTCTAGGGGGGAGGGTCGTTTAAGTATGGGACTCTAGGGCGGGGGTGTAAAAATTATGGAACTCTAGGGGGAACGTGTATAACTTGGAACGTCTAGGCGGGAGTCCCGGGATAACTATGGAGACTCAGGGGGGAGTCTATATTGTATGGGGACGTCTAGGGGGAGTCCTTTTTTAAAGTAGGAGGGCGCTAGGGGGAGTCGGTATAACTATTTTAGACGTCTGGGGGGGGAGTTTCCACTTTAATATTTAAAAAAGGTCAAAGGCCAGCGGTGGGGTAACTAAGGAGACGTCTAGGCGGGAGTCGTGGTAAAGTATGGAGAATCTTTGGGGGGGAGTCGGGGATAAAGTTGGAAAATCTAGGGGAAGCGTGTATAATTATGGAAACGTCTAGGCGGAGTTGTTAACTATGGAGATGTCTAGGCGGGGGGGGGGGGGGTGTATAAAACGTTATAGGCGGGTCCCTGTAAATTATGGGGGACTTCTAGGGGGGGAGGGGGTTAAGTATGGAGTTTTGGGGGGAGTCCTTTTATAAAGATGGGACCGCTAGGGCGGGGAGTCGTGGTAACGTATGGAAAATTTTGGCGGGAGTCTTTTATAAGTATGGAGACGTCTAGGGGGAGTCGTTATAATGTTGGGGACGCTAGGGGGGAGCATTTTAAAAATATGGAGACGCAGGGGGGGATCGGTTAAAAGGGATGGAAAGCAAAGGGCGGGAGTCGTGTATAACGTATGGAGACGTCTAGGGCGGGGAGTCGTTATAATATGGGGGAACCCTCTAGGGGGGAGTCATGTTAGTATGGGAAGCAGGCGGAGCGTGTATAATTAAAGGAGACGTCTAGGGGGGGTTAATTTAAAAATTTTTCCTTTTAAATTGGAAAAAGTCTAGGCGGAGTCGTGTATAACGTAAGGAGACGTCTAGGGCGGAGCGTTGTATAACGTTTTGGGCGCGAGCGTGAAATAAGTTGGAGACGTCTAGGGCACGAGTCGTGTATAACGTATGGAGACGTCTAGGGGGGGTTTGTGTATAATATGGGAGTCGGGGCCGAGTCGTGATAACTAGGGAGACGTCAGGGGGAGCGTGTAAAAAAACGTCTAGGCCGGGTCTTTAAATAATTTTTTGGAGACGTCAGGGCCGAGCGTGTATAACGTAGGGAACGTCTGGGGGCGGGAGTCGTGTATAAAGTATGGAGACGTCTAGGGCGCAGTGGGGTGTAAAATGAGGACGTCTAGGGGGGGGTGTATAACGAGGAGACGTCTGGGCGGAGTCGTGTATAAGTAGGAAGTCTAGGGCCGGGCCCCTGTATAATGTTTTTGGGACGTCACGGGGGGGAGTCGTGCTTCCAACTTCCTCAAACCATATTTATCCAGAAAAAGGTGTCTACAATTGCAATCAACACGTCTAGGGAGCGAGTCGGTGTATAACGTATGGAGATGTCTAGGGCGCGAGTCGCTGTATAATGTATGGAGACGTCTAGGGGGGGGTCTTTATAATTTGGAAGAAACGCTGGGGCGCGAGTCTGATAAGTATGGGAACTTTCAGGGCGGGGTTATGTATAACGTAGGGGAGATGTCTAGGACGTGAGTCGTGTATAACGTATGGAGACTCAGGGGGGGGTTTAGTGTAAACGTTGGAGATGCTAGGGCGCGAGCGTGTAAAAACGTCTAGGGGGATCGTTAAAATTTTTGGAGACGTCTGGGGCCACGGTCCTGTAAAATGTATGGGATCTAGGCGGGAGCCCGTTAAAATTATGGAGACGTCAGGGCCGATCGGATAAGGTTTTGGAGACGTCTAGGGCGGGAGCGTGTTTTTCTATGGAGACGTCAAAGGGCGCGGTCTGTATAAAGGGTTTATTTTTAGGAACTTTTCTAGGGCCAGTCTTTGTAAAACGTTGAAGACGTTTAGGGCGCGAGTCGTGTATAACGTATGGAGACGTCTAGGGCGCTAGTCGTGTATTACGTATGGAGACGTCTAGGGCGCGAGTCGTGTAAACGATGGAGCTCTAGGGGGAGTCGTGTAAAACTATGGAGATTAGGGCGCAAGTCGTGTATAATGTATGGAGACATCTAGGGCGCGAGTCAGTGTATAACGTATGGAGATGTCTATGGCGGGAGTCGTGTATAACGTAGGGAGGACCCCAGGGGCGAGGAAAGGTATAAACGTAGGGGAGACTCTACGGCGGGAGTCTGTATAACTTATGGAACGTTCGGGGGGTCGTGTAAAACTATGAATGTCTAGATTGAGAGTCGCTATATAATGTATGGAGACGTCTAGAACAGAATCTAAGTTTGGGTTCTTTATTATAAGTCGCGGTCAGAGAGCGGCCATCTGGTCGGGTCGCATGACCTGCATGGACTCCGCTTTTTATGATCTTGTTAGAAGGGCGGGGAACAGGGAAGGCATGTTGGACCGAAGCGCGGCCTGAGAGCTGGGGGCGGCAGTCACGTTTAGCGCGGCCTGAGAGTTGTGGGCGGCAGTCATTTTTGGCGCGGCTGTAGCGGCAGGAGACGATGGAAATGAGGCCTGTACCACTCGCCCATTAAGTGCTTGCGGAGGACGGAAATTATTCTGCAGGGGCTCTAGACTTCCGAAACTTGAGTTTTTCGGCAAAGAAAAAAGCTTTTACCTAAATAAAAAGAAAAATTTTTGGGGGTTAGCACCCCAGGGGGCGGGGGGTGACCTGTCCAGTACATAATACTTAAACCCGGATTCTCAACCAAATTATTCTCTTCTCAACCCTTAACCCTAACCCAGTGCGAGCGCAACTATGAAAGCGGCCCCAAGCATAATCCCTAGAGAGGTCTTCCCATCTCGGACATTATGGACCCCACCTGTCTGAGGATGGGGCCCTGAATTTCTATGTGCAGAGCGGTGGCCCTCAGACCTCCTATAGCAGCCGCTTCTCTGTTCTGCTCAAGTTCAGGGGCCCATCTTTGGATAGAAGAACCCCTAGACCCCTTTGTCTCTGTTAGGAGCAGACATAGACAACTCTACCCAGGGATTCTGATACCCCATTTCCTATGAACACAGCAGGTGTCTAGGTACTGAGCGGGCACTTGCTGTGTTCACAGGAGTAGACACAGACACCAGGATTTGAGTAGGCGTGGAAAGGGTAGTTGTGGGGCTGCCCTTGTCAGGGCGGGTACTCTGCAATGGGTGTATTCATTAGAGTGTATTCAGAATAGACGTAGGACCCTCCAAAGGACATGGACTTACCCTGGAACAAGAAGCTATATTTGGACCTTGGATAACACAAGATACTCCATGGACCATATGGCTGCATATGGATTAGGACTCAAAGGGTGACATGTATGCCCGAGGCTGGGGCAGAAGGCGCTTTTTAAAAGTTCGCCAATTCAGGTACTTACAGTGCGCCCCGCGGCCCTTGTAATGCCCGATTTCCGGGGGGGGGGGAGGGGCCCTGGAGGCGGCGCACTACAACCGTACGAAGCTACACCTTTATAGCTTTTGTCCGGCAAATCCTGGCCATTACTGCTTGAACAGGTCGAGCACTTTACAAGGGGGTCACCTGAGCCTGAGGTGTCGCTTTGTAGCTAGAAAGCCCTAAATCTACGACCTGCAGGAGAACAGGTTCATGGATCCAGGCTACACTACTAATGCGTGCAAACAAAATGGTGTCTGGAGGCCAAAGATCATACATGTCCCAAGTATCAGTAGGTGGGGAGTGGACATCATTGCTTGCACTCGATACTGAGTCGCTCAAAGCACTTTTGCCTTTTTGATGGTGGAATTGGCTTTTTCCCATTGTACCTGTCAGAGCCGATGTTGGGCCCCCAACAGCCTTGGTAACTTATTGGCACCCAGTGATTGCATCAGAGGGCACCGATGGGCTCTTCCATCTGTTGGACGTACACTAGTGGTCACATCACTGCGGTTGGGATGTAATCTTACACTGTTTGTGAACAGAGCGCCCCACTATCTCAGCTTCCTGTGCCCGTCACCTGGGGGAACATTCGGCTCTTCTGCAGCCTGGTCTGAGGTTCCAGGATTGGGCTCTGCAGATGTGCTTGACTCCATGTCCCTACCTCTTTACCCCTGATGCCGCCACGGCTGTGGGGAAGCATGCAGGGAGGGGGGTAGGACTTCTTTTTAGTTTCCATACTTCTCTTGCTGTTGTGGTCTAAGCTGCAGTCGTCCACTATCAGCAAGTCCTTACCTTTGTGACGAGTGTTGGCAACGTCCCAGCGCTGGTTACTATGCTGCAATAGTTTAGACGTCGCAATGTCCCTGTACCCAGTGACTGGTAATACTACCAATTCCTAGGCCTCTATTGCTATGAAGTCCGTCGAGTGCACCATGAGCTGTAGACCCGGAGCTCGCCCTTTATAGGGTATCAGTTGCAGAGAGCTGAGACGTGTGGGCGCCTGTCCTGGGCTCTGATCGCTTTATGTTACTTTAGAGATGTTTGAATAAAATGTCGTAAGTTTTAAGAATAATTCTCAAGAATAATTGGCTCAAAGGGGTTCACATTAGACTGTGGCAGAGGGTGCTGAGGTCAGTGCGGGGTTGTGGTGTTATGACTGAGGACACTCACCACCTTGGAGGGGACAGTGATGGGGTTGGTGAAGACGCTCCAGAGCACGGCCTCGTCACACGTGGGAGTCGTCAGCGAGCCCTGGTAACGGTAGAAGCTGGTGAGGTTGACGTCTCCCAGAAGATCGCTCAGGCACAAGCTGGAATTCAGCTGCAGCTTTGTTCCTGGAAAGAAGCCCGTGCATTAGAGACCTGGATCAGCCCTGTGTTACTGCAGACGCTCGCCAATGCTCTGCCACTTGTCATACTCTTCTGGGCTCAGACGCATTTGCCATCTTTCTACACCAGAAATTTGATGTCAATTACAGAGGAAATGCCCATCAATGCTATAGATGTCACCGGGGAACATGGAGGCCCTCTTCAAAAAGCCAAACAACCACGCTCCACACAATGGATCCGATACTTATGTATAATGTGAATATGTGTATGAAATATACACTACTCAATAAAAGGCAGGGATATTTGGCTTTTGGTTAAAATTTTAGGATGACCATAACATTTCTTGAAATGTTTGTTTTAATGCATTAAATGCCCCATCTCTCCCCCATGGAGGCGGTAAATGCCCCGTCTCTCCCCCATGGAGGGAGTAAATGCCCCCCCCAATCTCTCCCCCCCTGGGGCGGTAAATGCCCCCTCCCCCATGGAGGCGGGGAAATGCCCCTTTTCCCCCATGGGGCGGTAAAAATGCCCCGTTCTCCCCCGTAGATGCAGTAAATGCCCCCCCTCTCCCCCCCGTAGAGGGATAAATGCCCCTCTCTCCCGTAAGGGGCAGTAAATGCCCCGTCTCTCCCTGAGAACAGAAAATGCCCCTCACTCCCTGTAGAGGGAGTAAATGCCCCTTTTCTCCCCTGTAAGGGGGTAAAAGCCCCCATCTACCTTAGAGGAGTAAATGCCCCGCCTCCCCTGTAGATGCAAAATGCCCCTTCTCCCCCCTAGAGGGAGTAAATGCCCCGTCCTCCCCCCTAAGGGAGTAAAACCCGTTCTCCCCGAGATGCAGTAAAGCCCCTCCCCCCTGTAATGATAAATGCTCCCTTTCCCCCGTGATGAGTAAATGCCCCCTCTCTCCCCCGTGATGCGTAAATGCCCGTCCTCCCCTGTAGAGGTAAAAAACCCCGTCTCTCCCCTGTAAGGCATTAAATGCCCCATCCTCCCCTGTAGAGGCGTAAATGCCCCCCCTCCCTTCCCCCTTTGAAACATAAATTTCCCCCCCCCTTTGTAGAGCAGTAAATGCCCCGTCTTCCCCTGTAGAGGCGTAAATGCCCCGCTCTCCCCTGTAAGCAGTAAACCCCCTCTCTCCCCCGTAGAGGCGTAAAAGTCCCCTCTCTCCCTGTAGAGCAGAAATGCCCCCCCCCCCCCTTAAGGCAGAAATGCCCTCTTCCCCGTAATGCAGTAAATGCCCCGTCTTCCCCCCTAGATGCAGTAAATGCCCGTCCTCCCCCCCCTTTAAAAGCAGTAAATGCCCCGTCCCTTCCCCCCCTAGATCAGTAAATGCTCCGTCTCTCCCCTGTAGAGGCGGTAAAAAGCCCCCCTCTCCCCCCCGTAAGGCAGAAATGCCCCCTCCCCCCCGTAATCTAAATGCCCCCTCTCCCCCTGTAGATGCAAAATGCCCCTCTCCCCCTGTGAGGCATAAATCCCCGTCCTCCCCTGAAAAGGCGTAAAAACCCGCTCTTCCTGTAAGGCAGTAAAGTCCCGTCTTCCCCCCGAAGGCATAATGCCCCGTTCTCCCCTGTAGAGGGAGTAAATGCCCCGTCTTCCCCCGTAGGGACATTTGCCCCGTCTCTCCCCTGTAAGGCAGTAAATGCCCCCCTCTCCCCCTGTAAGGGGGTAAATGCCCCGTCCCCCCTGTATATGCGTAAATGCCCGCTCTCCCCCTGAGAGGGAGTAAATCCGCGTCTCCCCCTTAAGCATAATCCCTTCTCTCCCCCGTAGAGGCAGTAAAGCCCCGTCTCCCCGTAGATGCAAAACCCCTCTTCCCCCGTAGATGCCCCGCTCTCCCCGTAAAACAGTAAATGCCCCCCTCTCCCCCGAGAGCGTAAATGCCCCCTCTTCCCTCTGTGATGCATAAAATGCCCCCTTTTTCCCCTGTAGAGGGAGTAAAAGCCCCCTCTCCCCTTGTAAAGGCAGTAAATGCCCCCTCTCTCCCCCCGTAGATGCGTAAATGCCCCCCTCTTCCCGTAAGGCAGTAAATGCCCTATCTCCCCCGTAAGGCAGTAAGCCCCGTCCTTCCCCCGAAGCAGTAAATGCCCCGTTTCCCCCCCTGTAGGGGCAGTAAATGCCCCGTCCCCCCCGAGAGGCAGTAAATACCCCGTCCTTCCCCGTAGAGCAGTAAATGCCCCCTCCCCCTGTAGATGCAGTAAATGCCCCGTCTTCCCCTGAGTGCTAAATGCCCCCGTCCTCCCTGAGAGGGGAGAAATGCCCCCCTCTCCCGTAAGGCGAAATGCCCGTCCTCCCCGTAGACATAAAAAACCCCCTTCTCCCCCGTGATGCAGTAAAGCCCCCGTCTCCCCCTGTAGATGCGTAATCCCCGTTCCCCCCCCTGTAGAGGCAGTAAATGCCCCCCTCTTCCCCCCTGTAGAGGGGAGTAAATGCCCCGTCCTCCCCCCGTAGATGCAGTAATCCCCCCCTCTCCCCTGTAGAGCAGTAAATGCCCCCTCTCTCCCCTGTAGAGGGAGTAAACCCCGATCCACCTTAAGGCAGTAATGCCCCCCTCTCCCCTGAGAGGCAGTAAATCCCCGTCTCTCCCCTGTAGAGGCGTAAATGCTCCCTCCCCTCCCCTGTAAGGCAGTAAATGCCCCCTCCCCCCCTGTAGAGGGAGTAAACCCCGTTCTCCCCCCCGTAAGGGAGTAAAAGCCCCGTCTCTCCCCTTGAGCAGTAAATGGCCCCCCTCTCCCCTGTAGTGGCGAAATGCCCCCTCTCTCCCCGAGTGGCAGTAAATGCCCCATCTCCCCCTGAAGGCAGTAAATGCCCGTCTCTTCCCCCCGTAGATGAGAAATGCCCCGCTCTCCCCTGTAGAGGGAGTAAATGCCCCGTCCCCTCCCCCTGTGAGGCAGTAAATGCCCCGCTCCCCCTTTGATGCAGTAAATGCCCTGTCTCTCCCCTGTAGAGGAGAAATGCCCCGTTCTCCCCTGTAGAGCTAAATGCCCCTCTCTCCCCCGAGAGGCAGTAAAAACCCCCTCTCTCCCCTGTAGAGACAGTAAAAGCCCTGTCCCCCCCGTAGAGGCATAAAAGCCCCTCTCCCCCTGTAGATGCAGTAAAAGCCCCCTCACTCCACATTAGATGCAGTAAATGCCCCGTTCCCCCCTGATGGCAGTAAATGCCCCCTCTCTCCCCTGTAGTGGGATAAATGCCCCCTCTCTCCCGAGAGGCAGTAAAAGCCCCCTCTCCCCTAAGATCAGTAAATGCCCCGTCTCTCCCCCCGTAGAGGCATTAAAAGCCCCCTCTCTCCCCTGTAGATGCAGAAATGCCATGTCTCTTCCGTAGTTTCAGTAAATACCCGTCTCTCCCTGTAATGCAGAAGTGCCCATCTCTCCCCCGTAGAGGCATAAATCCCCTCTCTCCCGTAAGGGGTAAAGCCCCGCCTCCCCCCTGTAAAGCGTAAATGCCCCGTCTCGCCCCCGTAGAGGACTTAATGCCCCGTCTCTCCCCCGAGAGGCAGTAAATGCCCCGTCCTCCCCGTAGATGCGTAAATCCCCCCTTCCCCTGAGAGCAGTAAATGCCCCGTTCCCCCCCGTAGAGGGAGTAAAAACCCGTCTCTCCCCCGTTGAGGAAGAAATGCCCCCGTCCTCCCCCGAGATGCGTAAATGCCCCGTCTTCCCCTAGAGGATAAATGCCCCCTCCCCTCCCCTTAGAGGCAGTAAATGCCCCGTCCTCCCCTGTAAGGCAGTAAATGCCCCGTCTCTCTCCTGTAGATGCAGTAAAAACCCCGTCTCTCCCTGTAATGCAGTAAATGCCCCGTCTCTCCCCAAGGGCAGAAAAAGCCCCATCTTTCCCCGTAGGGGAGTAAAAGCCCCTTCCCCCCTGTAATGCAGTAAATCCCCGTCTCTCCCCCGAGAGGCAGTAAATCCCCGTCTCCCCCCGTAATGCAGTAAATGCCCCGTCTCTCCCTGTAGATGCAGTAAATGCCCCGTTTTTCCCCTGTAGGGCAGTAAAGCCCCTCTCTCCCCTTAGAGGGAGAAATGCCCCGTCTCTCCCCTAGAGGCAGTAAAAACCCCGTCTCTCCCCCTGTGAGGCAAAATGCCCCCTTCCCCCCCCCCGTTGAGGCAGTAAATGTCCCGTCCTTTTCCCCCGTAGAGGGGGAAATGCCCCCCTCCCCTTTGAGGCAGTAAATGCCCCGTCTCCCCCGAGAGGCAGTAAAAGCCCCCTCTCCCCCCCTGTAGATGCCCCTAAATGCCCCTCTTCCCCCGTGAGGCAGTAAATGCCCCGTCTCTACCCTGTAGAGGCAGTAAAAACCCCCTCTCTCTCCTGTGACAGTAAAACCCCCTCTCCCCTGTAGATGCAGTAAATGACCCCTCTCTCCCCCTGTAAGGGGAGAAACCCCGTCCTCCCCTTTAAAGGGAGTAAATGCCCCTCTCCCTTAGGGCAGAAATGCCCCCCTCCTTTCCCCCGTAATGAGTAAAAAGCCCGTCTCTCCCCTGTAGAGGGAGTAAATGCCCCGCTCTTCCGTGAGCAGTAAAAGCCCCGTCTCTCCCCCGTAGAGGCAGTAAAAGCTCCCTCTCCCCCGAATGCGTAAAAGCCCCCTCTCTTCCTGTAAAGCATAAATACCCCTCTCCCCTTTGATGCAGTAAATGCCCCGTTTCCCCCCGTAGAGGGAGTAAATGCCCTGTCTCTCCCCGAGATGCAGTAAATCCCCCCCTTTTCCCGTAGATGCAGTAAATGCCCGTCTCTCCCCTGTAGACAGTAAAATGCCCCCGTCCTCTCCTTAGATGAGAAAGCCCCGTCCTTTTCCCCTGAGATGCAGTAAATGCCCCCTCTCCCCTGTAAGGCAGTAAAACCCCGTCTCTCCCCCGTAGATGCAGTAAATGCCCCGTCTCTCTCCCGAAGATGCGTAAAATGCCCCCTCTCTCCCCTTAGATGCAGTAAAGCCCGTCTCTCCCCCTTGATGCGTAAATGCCCCGTCTCCCCCCCCTTAAGGGGGAAAAAGCCCTGTCTCCCCTGTAGATGCAGTTAAAAAAGCCCCGTTCTCCCTGTAACAGTAAAGCCCCCTCTCTCCCCTTAAGGCAGTAAATGCCCCTCTCTCCCCCGTAGAAGCTTAAAATGCCCCCTCCTCCCCCCCGTAGAGGGAAAGTAAATGCCTCCTCTTCCCCTGAGATGCAGTAAATCCCCCTTCTCTCCCTTTGATGCAGTAAATCCCCATCTCTCCCCTGATGCGTAAATGCCCCCTCCTTTTTCCCCTGAGATCAGTAAATGCCCCCTCTTCCCCCGTAGAGGCAGTAAAATGCCCCCTTTTCTTCCCCCCGTAGAGGGAGTAAATGCCCCCTCTCCCCTGTAGATGCAGTAAATGCCCCCTCTCTCCCTGTAGATGCAGTAAATGCCCCGTCTCTCCCCTGTAATGCAGTAAATGCCCCGTCTCTCCCTGTAGAGGCAGTAAATGCCCCGTCTCTCCCCTGTAGATGCAGTAAATGCCCCGTCTCTCCGTACTGCCCATCGCTCTCCGTGCTGCCCACACCCGCCAGTCCTCTCTGTCTCCCGCACACCTGTCCGTCCCCGCTGCCTGTGTGGTCACACAGAGACATGTAAAAATATTTACCGGGAATAGACACCGTATCCAGAAGGTCAGACAAAGCCGTCAGCTGGGATCTATTAGCTGAGTCCAGGACCTGCGGAAAAAACATAACCTGTCAAATCCATAAGGTGGTTGTACTTATAGACAGGTCTGTACAGGGCTTTATGGACTTCACAGACCCCACACACCCGCTGTCCCCCTCTTATCCCCTCCTCACAGACCCCACACACCCTCTGTCCCCCTCCTTCACAGACCCCACACACCCTCTGTCCCCCTCCTTCACAGACCCCACACACCCTCTGTCCCCCACCTTCACAGACCCCACACACCCTCTGTCCCCCTCTTACCCCTCCTTCACAGACCCCACACACCCTCTGTCCCCCTCTTACCCCTCCTTCACAGACCCCACACACCCTCTGTCCCCCTCTTACCCCTCCTTCACAGACCCCACACACCCTCTGTCCCCCTCCTTCACAGACCCCACACACCCGCTGTCCCCCTCCTTCACAGACCCCACACACCCGCTGTCCCCCTCTTACCCCTTCTCCACAGACCCCACACACCCTCTGTCCCCCTCTTACCCCTCCTTCACAGACCCCACACACCCTCTGTCCCCCTCTTACTCCTCCTTCACAGACCCCACACACCCTCTGTCCCCCTCTTACCCCTCCTTCACAGACCCCACACACCCTCTGTCCCCCTCTTACCCCTCCTTCACAGACCCCACACACCCTCTGTCCCCCTCGTACCCATCCTCCACAGACCCCACACCCGCTGTCCCCCTCTTACCCCTTCTCCACAGACCCCACACACCCGCTGTCCCCCTCTTACCCCTTCTCCACATCACCCACACACCCTCTGTCCCCCCACTTACTCCTCCTTCACAGACCCCACACACCCTCTGTCCCCCTCTTACCCCTCCTTCACAGACCCCACACACCCTCTGTCCCCCTCTTACCCCTCCTTCACAGACCCCACACACCCGCTGTCCCCCTCTTACCCCTCCTTCACAGACCCCACACACCCTCTGTCCCCCTCTTACCCCTCCTTCACAGACCCCACACACCCGCTGTCCCCCTCTTACCCCTCCTTCACACAGACCCCACACACCCTCTGTCCCCCTCTTACCCCTCCTTCACAGACCCCACACACCTGCTGTCCCCCTCTTACCCCTTCTCCACAGACCCCACACACCCTCTGTCCCCCTCTTACCCCTCCTTCACAGACTCCACAGACCCCACACACCCTCTGTCCCCCTCTTACCCCCTCCACAGACCCCACACACCCTCTGTCCCCCTCTTACTCCTCCTTCACAGACCCCACACACCCGCTGTCCCCCTTATCCCCTCCTTCACAGACCCCACACACCCGCTGTCCCCCTCCTTCACAGACCCCACACACCCTCTGTCCCCCTCTTACTCCTCCGTCACAGACCTCACACACCCTCTGTCCCCCTCTTACCCCTTCTCCACAGACCCCACACACCCTCTGTCCCCCTCTTACCCCTCCTTCACAGACCCCACACACCCGCTGTCCCCCTCTTACCCCTCCTTCACAGACCCCACACACCCGCTGTCCCCCTCTTACCCCTCCTCCACAGACCCCACACACCCGCTGTCCCCCTTATCCCCTCCTTCACAGACCCCACACACCCGCTGTCCCCCTCCTTCACAGACCCCACACACCCGCTGTCCCCCTCCTTCACAGACCCCACACACCCGCTGTCCCCCTCCTTCACAGACCCCACACACCCGCTGTCCCCTCCTTCACAGACCCCACACACCCGCTGTCCCCCTTATCCCCCCTTCACAGACCCCACACACCCGCTGTCCCCCTACAACACAGACACCACACACCCGCTGTCCCCCTCCTTCACAGACCCCACACACCCGCTGTCCCCCTCCTTCACAGACCCCACACACCCGCTGTCCCCCTCTTACCCCTCCTCCACAGACCCCACACACCCGCTGTCCCCCTCCTTCACAGACCCCACACACCCGCTGTCCCCCTCCTTCACAGACCCCACACACCCGCTGTCCCCCTCCTTCACAGACCCCACACACCCGCTGTCCCCCTCCTTCACAGACCCCACACACCCTCTGTCCCCCTCTTACCCCTCCTTCACAGACCCCACACACCCGCTGTCCCCCTCTTACCCCTTCTCCACAGACCCCACACACCCTCTGTCCCCCTCTTACCCCTCCTTCACAGACCCCACACACCCGCTGTCCCCCTTATCCCCTCCTTCACAGACCCCACACACCCGCTGTCCCCCTTATCCCCTCCTTCACAGACCCCACACACCCGCTGTCCCCCTCCTTCACAGACCCCACACACCCGCTGTCCCCCTCCTTCACAGACCCCACACACCCGCTGTCCCCCTTATCCCCTCCTTCACAGACCCCACACACCCTCTGTCCCCCTCTTACCCCTTCTCCACAGACCCCACACACCCTCTGTCCCCCTCTTACCCCTCCTTCACAGACCCCACACACCCGCTGTCCCCCTCTTACCCCTCCTTCACAGACCCCACACACCCTCTGTCCCCCTCTTACCCCTCCTTCACAGACCCCACACACCCTCTGGACACCAGTTACCCCTCCTTCACAGACCCCACACACCCTCTGTCCCCCTCTTACCCCTCCTCCACAGACCCCACACACCCGCTGTCCCCCTCTTACCCCTTCTCCACAGACCCCACACACCCGCTGTCCCCCTCTTACCCCTTCTCCACAGACCCCAACACCCACTGTCCCCCTCTTACCCCTCCTCCACAGACCCCACACACCCGCTGTCCCCCTCTTACCCCTCCTTCACAGACCCCACACACCCGCTGTCCCCCTCTTACCCCTCCTTCACAGACCCCACACACCCTCTGTCCCCCTCCTTCACAGACCCCACACACCCGCTGTCCCCCTCTTACCCCTCCTTCACAGACCCCACACACCCGCTGTCCCCCTCTTACCCCTCCTCCACAGACCCCACACACCCGCTGTCCCCCTTATCCCCTCCTTCACAGACCCCACACACCCTCTGTCCCCCTTATCCCCTCCTTCACAGACCCCACACACCCTCTGTCCCCCTTATCCCCTCCTTCACAGACCCCACACACCCGCTGTCCCCCTTATCCCCTCCTTCACAGACCCCACACACCCGCTGTCCCCCTCTTATCCCCTCCTTCACAGACCCCACACACCCGCTGTCCCCCTCTTACCCCTCCTCCACAGACCCCACACACCCGCTGTCCCCCTCTTACCCCTCCTCCACAGACCCCACACACCCTCTGTCCCCCTCTTACCCCTCCTTCACAGACCCCACACACCCTCTGTCCCCCTCTTACCCCTCCTTCACAGACCCCACACACCCTCTGTCCCCCTCTTACCCCTTCTCCACAGACCCCACACACCCGCTGTCCCCCTCCTTCACAGACCCCACACACCCGCTGTCCCCCTCCTTCACAGACCCCACACACCCGCTGTCCCCCTCTTACCCCTCCTTCACAGACCCCACACACCCTCTGTCCCCCTCTTACTCCTCCTTCACAGACCCCACACACCCTCTGTCCCCCTTATCCCCTCCTTCACAGACCCCACACACCCGCTGTCCCCCTTATCCCCTCCTTCACAGACCCCACACACCTGCTGTCCCCCTTATCCCCTCCTTCACAGACCCCACACACCCGCTGTCCCCCTCCTTCACAGACCCCACACACCCGCTGTCCCCCTCCTTCACAGACCCCACACACCCTCTGTCCCCCTTATCCCCTCCTTCACAGACCCCACACACCCGCTGTCCCCCTTATCCCCTCCTCCACAGACCCCACACACCCTCTGTCCCCCTCTTACCCCTTCTCCACAGACCCCACACACCCGCTGTCCCCCTCTTACCCCTCCTCACAGACCCCCACACCGCTGTCCCCCTCTTACCCCTTCCTCACAGACCCCACACCCCACCCGCTGTCCCCCTCCTTCACAGACCCCACACACCCCTGTCCCCTTATCACCCTCCTCACGACACCACACACCCTCTGTCCCCCTCTTACCCCTCCTCCACAGACCCCACACACCTCGTCCCCCTCTTCCCCCCCCTTCACAGACCCCACCACCCCTGTCCCCCTTACCCCTCCTTCACAGACCCCCTTCGACCCCCCCAAGACCCCACACACCCCGTCCCCCCTCCCCCTTTACAGACCCCACACACCCCTGTCCCCCACCCCTCCTTTAAAAAACCCCCCACACCCGGGCCCCCTTCCCCCCCTTTTTACAACCCCACACACCCCGTTCCCCTCCTTCACAACCCCACACACCCCTTTCCCCCCACCCTCCCTTTACAGACCCTACACAACCCCCTGTCCCCCTCCCCCTTCACAGACCCCACACACCCGCGTCCCCCTTCTCCCCTCCTTCACAACCCCCACACACCCCTGTCCCCTCCTTCAAAAGACCCCCCACACCCCTTCCCCCTTTTTCCCCCCCCACAAAACCCCTGTCCCCCTTCCCCTCCCCCCCCCACAACCCCCAAAACCCCCTTTCCCCCTCCTTCACAACCCCAACACCCCTTTTACCCTCCTCACAGACCCCACACACCCCTGTCCCCCTCCCTTAAAAAACCCCTTCCCCCCCTTTACAACCCCACACCCCCTGTCCCCCCTTACCCCTTTTCCCACAACCCCCCCCAACACCCTCTGTCCCCCCTTCCCCTCCTTCACAGACCCCAACACCCCCCCCCTTCCCCTTCTTTAAATCCCAAGGCCCCCCAAAAAAAAACCCCCCCACCCCTGTCCCCCTCTTTCCCCCTTCTTCCCGCCCCACAACCCTCTGCCCCCTTTACCCCCCTCCCAACCCCCACCCAAACCCCCCGTCCCCCTTCCCTCCCACTCCCCACACACCCCTGTCCCCCCTTACCCCTTTCCAAGACCCCCAACCCCCCTGCCCCCTTTCCCCCTTCACAACCCAAAACCCGTTCCGCCCCTTTACCCCCCCCTTCCCAAAAACCCCCACCCTTGCCCCCTCTTTCCCTTTTCAAACCCCACCACCCCCCTCCCCCCCACCCCTTAACCCCCCCCACACACACCCTCTGTCCCCCCTTATCCCCTCCTTCACAGACGTCTAGACTGTTGAACAGGGATCGGAGCCGGCTCCATGGACGCTTCGCGCTGTTGGAGCGTTAAGTAAAGCAAATAATAGCTCCTGGGCCCAGAGTAAAATAAACACCAGTGCTGACCTCTCCCAGCACCAGTGCTGATCTCTCTCTGCACCAGTGCTGATCTCTCTGACTGCTCCACAGTGCTGACCTCTCTCTGCACCAGTGCTGACCTCTGCCGGCACCAGTGCTGACCTCTGCCGGCACCAGTGCTGACCTCTCTCTGCACCAGTGCTGACCTCTGCCGGCACCAGTGCTGACCTCTTCTGATGCTTCTCTTCTACTCTCACGCTGTCGGGGAAGTCGCGGCCGCTGATTAGCTGCATTGGTCACTCTCATCACCTTTCACTCGGTGATGTGCATGAAACCTCGGTACCACGTGTGCATGAAACCTCGCCACCACGTGTGCACAAATCCTGGCTACCACGTGTGCACAAAACCTCGCCACCACGTGTGCACAAAACCTCGCCACCACGTGTGCACGAAACCTGGCTACCACGTGTGCACGAAACCTCGCCACCACATGTGCAGGAAACCTCGCCACCCCGTGTGCACAAAACCTCGCCACCACGTGTGCACGAAACCTCGCCACCACGTGTGCACAAAACCTCGCAACCACATGTGCACTAAACCTCGCCACCACGTGTGCACAAAACCTCGCCACCACGTGTGCACGAAACCTGGCTACCACGTGTGCGCGAAACCTGGCTACCACGTGTGCACGAAAACACGATACCACGCAGCTGCCAATCGCCACATGGCTCTGCAAGGGAGACATTATCACTGGCAAATTTGTGCAAGCATTGGCAGCCGTGTGGTTTTGTACCACTATAGCTACGGAACCTGGAGCCTCACCGACGTGCCTTAGTGGGCATATTTAAGGCCTGTGCCTGGGGCAGCAGGTGCTGATGGAGCTGGTCACGGGAGTCGTTAGTGAGTCCTCCTCTCCATTGTCCCCTATGGACTATCTGGCTTCCTTCTTAGTGAACGCTATAGGCCTGACCCTTCCGAGATCCAGAGCTGTGATGACGGGTTCAGCTTCTTTCCTTCTCACACCCTTCATCTATCCCGTTAATGTAATGACGTCGAGGATCCTCCCGACACACGACCCAAAGGTTCTACATACATTTACTGGACTCTGCTCTTGGAGACGTCTGACCGGTTTGAATGTTCAGAACACAAGCTTTGAATATGAAAGTAAAAGGGAAATGAACAACCCCTTTAAGATGTGGAGGACGATCTGTATCTGGGGACGTTTTCTTACATCAATGAAGAATCCCAACACTGCAATCCCACTCGGGTCTTGTTTGGCTTCCGACAGTTCAATTCCTCCCTTGGTGTGAACAATATGCATCTACAGGAAGCAAAGAAGACTAAATGTAGGACACTCAACACCCAAAACCCAAATATTCCCACATTCACTGCTCAAAATCTGTCTTGGTCAGTTCTTTATCACCACACTGAGTCACAAGCAGTTTACTCTCACTCTGTCTCCTTGGGCTGTGGGTGGTTCTATAGCATTGATTAACATGTTTATCTTCTCTGTAAGTAGCTGATCCCTTACACTGACAAGTGCAGGAGATGTTATCTCTTCAGTAAACACAAAGTACATGTGATGTGAGTACTGAAAACAATGGTTTATCTGTAATCTTGTTAGAGATAATGAACCTGCTCCCTGAGCTCTGTCCATCCACGATGATGTGACTCCCTGCTCTCTCATCTAATCAGATAACAGAGTTATGGCCAGGTAACCATAGAAACCTGAGTGCACTCAGAGCACATAAAATGTTTCTTACTAAAGTATATTGAACAATGTACTTAGAAAAAGTCTTCAATTACTTGGTCCTTTATGTTGAAAGCTAATCGTTGCAGTGAGAAAACCACTTTAAAGCTAAGTCTCCTGTATAAATGGCTGCAGACACCTTACGCAGGATGCAATATAACAACATTTATACAGTGTTCTAAGGAACCCAGACTGGGGAGAAGTCTTGGGCCAGAACACTGAGCTTTTGTGTCACATAAAAAAATCCTGATCCCAGATAGATGAAGTCCCTGTACAGTACTCCTCCACCCATACTCAACCCTTCCTCAGCTCTCTTCCTCCTCCTCCGCCCATGCTCAACCCTTCCTCAGCTCTCTTCCTCCTCCTCCGCCCATGCTCAACCCTTCCTCAGCTCTCTTCCTCCTCCTCCGCCCATGCTCAACCCTTCCTCAGCTCTCTTCCTCCTCCTCCGCCCATGCTCAACCCTTCCTCAGCTCTCTTCCTCCGCCCATGCTCAACCCTTCCTCAGCTCTCTTCCTCCACTCATGCTCAAACTTTTTAAGCTCTTTTCCCCCCGCCCATGCTCAAACCCCTTCCCCGCTCTCCTCTTCCATCCTGCTCAAAATTTCCAACTCTTTCCACCGCCCTGCCCCAAACCCTTTCCCCACGTTTCCTCCTCCTCCGCCCATGCTCAACCTTTCCACAGCTCTCCTCCTCTGCCCATGCTCAACCCTTCCTCAGCGCTCTTCCTCCTCCTCCACACATGCTCAACCTTTCCACAGCTCTCTTCCTCTCTAGTCAAACCTTTTCCCCACCCTCTTTCCCCCCTCCCCCAGCCCCTTCCTCAAGTCTCTTCCTCCTCCTCCGCCCATGCTCAACCCTTCCTCAGCTCTATTCCTCCTCCGCCGCCTATGCTCAACCCCTTCCTAGCTCTCTTCCCCCGCTATGCTGAACCTTCCCCGGCTCCTTCCCCTCCTGACCCATGCCAACCCTTTCCCGGGTCTCTTCCTCCCCCAAAGCTAACTCTTCCTCAGATTTTCCCTCCCCCCACCCATTTTTCCCTTCCCACTCTCTTCCCCCCCCCCAGCCCCTGTTCACCCCCCTTCCTCAGCTCTCTTTCCCCTCCTGGGCCCTGCTCAACCTTCCTCAGCTCTCTTCCTCCCCCAGCTGAACCCCTTTCCCCGGTCTCTTCCTCCTTCTCCGCCAATGCTCAACCCTTCCTCAGCTCTCTCCCTCCTCCTCCACCCATGCTCAACCCTTCCTCAGCTCTCTTCCCCGTCCTCCAGCTATGTTCAACCCTTCCTCACCTCTCTTCCCACTCCTCCGGCCATGCACAACCCTTCCTCAGCTCTCTTCCTCCTCCCAGCCATCCCTTCCCACTCTCTTTCCCCCGCCCCTGCTAACCCTTCCTCGCCTTCTCCTCCCCTCCCCCCATCTCAACCCCTTCTTCAGCTCTCTTCCTCCTCCTCCGCCCATACTCAACCTTTCCTTAGCACTCTTTCTACTCCTCCACCCATACTCAACCCTTCCTCCTCCTCCTCCCATGTTCAACACTTCCTCAGCTCTCTTCCTCCACCTATGCTCAACCCTTCCTCAGCTCTCTTCCTCCTTTTCTTCCCCTTCCTCATTCCCTCCCCTGATGTCTTCCACCTTCTCCGCCCATGCTCAACCATTCCTCAGCCCTCTTCCTCCGCCCTTGCTCAACCCTTCCTCAGCCCTCTTCCTCCTCTTCCGCCCATGTTCAACCCTTCCTCAGCTCTCTTCCTCCACTCATGCTCAACCCTTCCTCAGCTCTCTTCCTCCACTCATGCTCAACCCTTCCTCAGCTCTCTTCCTCCACTCATGCTCAACCCTTCCTCAGCTCTCTTCCTCCACCCATGCTCAACCCTTCCTCAGCTCTCTTCCTCCTCCTCTGCCATTGCTCAACCCTTCCTCAGCTCTCTTCCTCCTCCTCCCATGCTCAACCCTTCCTCAGTTCTCTTCCTCCTCCTCCGCCCATGCTCAACCCTTCCCCAGTCCTTTCCCCCTCCTCCCCCGCCAAAACCCCTTTCCCCAGTTTCTTCCTCCTCCTCCGCCCCAATAAACCTTTTCCCCACTCTCTTCCTTCTCCTCTGCCCATGCTCAACCCCTTCCTCAGCTCTCTTCCTTCTCCTCTGCCCATGCTCAACCCTTCCTCAGCTCTCTTCCTCCGCCCATGCTCAACCCTTCCTCAGCTCTCTTCCTCCTCCTCGACCAATGCTCAACCCTTCCATACCTCTCTTCCTCCTCCTCCACCCATGCTCAACCCTTCCTCAGCCCTCTTCCTCCTTCTCCACCCATGCTCAACCCATCCTCAGCTCTCTTCCTCCTCCTCTGCCCATGCTCAACCCTTCCTCAGCTCTCTTCCTCCTCCTCTGCCCATGCTCAACCCTTCCTCAGCTCTCTTCCTCCTCCTCCCCATCTCACTCCCTTTCCCTTTGTCTCTTTCCCCCTCCTCCTCCTGCTCAACCCCTCCCACCTTCTTCCCCCTCCCCCGCCCCTGCTCAACCCCTTTCCCCAGCTCTATTTCCCCCCTCCGCCGCCTAGCTCAACCCTTCCTCACTCCCTTTTCCCCCGATCTGAAACCCCCCCTCGGCCTCTTTTCCTCCTCCACCCATGCTCAACCCTTCCTCAGCTCTCTTCCTCCTCCTCCGCCAATGCTCAACCCTTCCTCAGCTCTCTCCCTCCTCCTCCACCCATTCTCAACCCTTCCTCAGCTCTCTTCCCCGTCCTCCAGCCAGTTAACCTTCCTCAGCTCTTTTCCCCCCTCCCCCGGGCCCTGCTCAACCTTCTCATCTCTTTTCCCCCATGCTGAACCCCTTCCTCGGCTCTCTTCCTCCTCCTCCGCCAATGCTCAACCCTTCCTCAGCCTTCCCTCCTCCTCCACCCATCACAACCCTTCTCACTCTCTTCCCGTCCTCCATATGTTCAAAACCCTTCCCCACCTTCCCCCACTCCTCCGCCCTGCACAACCCCTTCCCCCCGCTCGTCCCCCCCATCTCCCCTTCCTCGCCTCTTTTCCCCCAGCTCAACCCTTCCTCAGCCTTCTTCCTCCTCCTCCGCCCATACTCAACCCTTTCTCAGCTCTCTTCCTCCTCCTCCGCCCATACTCAACCTTTCCTTAGCACTCTTTCTACTCCTCCACCCATACTCAACCCTTCCTCCTCCTCCTCCCATGTTCAACACTTCCTCAGCTCTCTTCCTCCACCTATGCTCAACCCCTTTTACTCTCTTCCCCTTTTTTTTTCCCCTTCCTATTTCCCCCCCCCTGATGTTTCCACCTCCCGCCCCCGCTAAACCATTTTCCCACCCTTTACCCCCCCCTTGCTCACCCTTCCCCCCCCTCTTCCTCCTCTTCCCCCCCATTTCAACCCCCCCTCACTTCTTCCTCCACCCATGCTCAACCCTTCCTCAGTTCTCTTCCTCCACTCATGCTCAACCCTTCCTCAGCTCTCTTCCTCCACTCATGCTCAACCCTTCCTCAGCTCTCTTCCTCCACCCCTGTCAACCCCTTCCCCCTCTTTCCTCTTCCTCTGCATTGCTCAACCCCTTTCCCCACTCTCTTTCCCCCTCCTCCCCTGCTCAACCTTCCCTTCTCTTTCCCCTCCTCCGCCCATGCTCAAACCCCTTCCCCCAGCCTCTTCCCCCTCCTCCCATTCAACCCCTTTCCCAGTTCTCTTCCCCCTCCTCCCCCCAACCCCAATCCTTCCTCAGCTCCCTTCCTTTCTCCTTGCTATGTTCAACCCCTTCCTCAGCTCTATTCCTTCTCCTCTGCCCATGCTCAACCCTTCCTCAGCTCTCTTCCTCCACCCATACTCAACCCTTCCTCGGCTCTCTTCCTCCTCTCACCAATGCCAACCCTTCCCAAACCCCTTTCTTCCCCACCCATCCAACCCTTCCCAGCCCTTTTCCCCTTCTCCATCATCTAACCCCTCCTCAGCTCTCTTCCCCCCTCCCTTGCCCTGCTCAACCTTCTCAGCTTCATCCCCCTCCTCCACCCATGCTCAACCCTTCCTCAGCTCTCTTCCTCCCCTCCCCCATGTCACTCCTTTCCCTTTCCTCTTTCCTCCTCCTCCATCCATGCTCAACCCTTCCCACCTTCTTCCCCTCCTCCCCCCCTGCCCCAACCCTTCCCAACCTTTTTCCTCCCCCTTTTCCCCTGCCCCTCTTTCCTTAGTCCTCCCTTTTCCTTCCCACCCCACCTTTCCCCGCTTCTTCCTTTTCCTCGCCCTTGTTTAAACCCCTTCCTCAGCTCTATTCCTCTCCCCCACCCATCCAACCCCTTCCTCAGCTCTCTTCCCCTCCCCGCCCCCGCTCAACCTTCCCCCAGCTCTCTTTCCCCCCATGCTGAACCTTCCTCACCATTCCCCCTCCCCCGCCCTGCTCAAACCCCTTTCCCCCTCTCTTCCCCCGCCCCTCTGACCTTTCACTCTCTTCCCCCCTCCCCCCGCCCCTGTCAACCCTTTCCCCAGCTCTTTTCCTCCGCCCATTCAACCCCCCTCAGCTCTCTTCCTCCGCCAATGCTCAACCCTTCCCCACTCTCTCCCTCCCTCCCCCCATTTCAAACCCTTTTCACTTCTTTCCCCCCCTCCCCCAGCTTTGTTCAACCCCTTTTCACCTTCTTCCCCCATCCCCCGGCCATGCACAACCCTTCCTCAGCTCTCTTCCTCCCCCCAGCTATCCCCTTCCCCAGCTCTCTTCCTCCGCCATGCCAACCCCCTTTCCTCAGCCCTTTTTCCTCCTCCTCCGCCATACTCAACCCTTTCTAACCCCCTTCCCCTCCTCCGCCCATACTCAACCTTCTTACACCTTTCTACTCCCCCCCATACTCAAACCCTTCCTCCCTTCCCTCCCTGTTCAACATTCCCCGCTCCTTCCTCCCCTATGCTCAACCCTTCCCACTCTCTTCCTCCTTTTTCCCCTTTCCCCATTCCCCCCCTGATTTCCTTTCCCCCTTCTCCCCCAGCTCAACCATTCCTAGCCCTCTTCCTCCCCCTTGCTTAACCCTTCCCCCAAACCCCCCTTCTCCCTTCCCCCAGTTCAACCCCTTTCCCACTCTCTTTCCCCCTCATGCTCAACCCCTTTCCCCACTCTCTTCCTCCACTTTTCCTCAACCCTTCCTCACTCTCTTCCTCCCCCCATCCAACCCTTCCTCACTCCTCCCCCCTCCTCTCCATTGCTCAACCCCTTTCCCCCTCTCTTTCCCCCCTTCCCCTGCTCAAACCCTTTCCCCGTTTTTTTCCTCCTCCTCCGCCCATGCCAAAACCCTTTCCCCAGCCTCTTCCTCCCCTCCCATGCCAACCTTCCTCAGTTTTCTTCCCCTCCTCCCCCCATATCAAACCTTCCTCGCTCCTTTTCCCCTCCTCCACCATGCTCAAACCCCTTCCCCAGCCCCTTCCTCCCCCCTCTCAAAAACCCCTTCCCCAGCCTCTCCTCCCCCTCCGCCATACTCAACCCTTTTCCCCCCTCCTCCCTCCTCCACCCATTCTCAACCCTTCCTCAGCTCTCTTCCTCCTTTTCTCCCCCTTCCTCATTCCCTCCCCTGTTCTTTCCCCCTTCTCCCCCATGCTCAACCATTTCCCCAGCCCTCTTCCCCCCCTCTCAACCCTTCCTCACCCCCTTTCCTCCTCTTTTCCCCCCATTTCAACCCTTCCCACTCTCTTCCTCCACTCAGCTCAACCCCTTTTTACCTCTTCCCCCATCAGCCCAAACCTTCCTCACTCTCTTCCTCCCCCATGCCAACCCTTCCTCAGCTCTTCCTCCTCCTCTGCCATTGCTCAACCCTTCCTCTGCTCTCTTCCTCCCCCTCCCTTCAACCCTTCCTCATTCTCTTCCCCCTCCTCCGCCATGCTCAACCCTTCTCGCTCCTTCCTCCTTCCCCTGCTCAAAACCCCTTCCTCAGCTCTCTTCCTCCTCCTCCGCCCATACTCAATCCTTCCTCAGCTCTCTTCCTTCTCCTCCACTCATGCTCAACCCTTCCTCAACTCTCTTCCTCCTCCTCCGTCCATGCTCAACCATTCCACAGCTCTCCTCCACCATTTCCACCCTTGCTCAACCCTTCCTCAGCCCTCTTCCTCCTCCTCCACCCATGCTCAACCCTTCCTCAGCTCTCTTCCTCCTCCTCTACTCATGCTCATCCCTTCCTCAGCTCTCTTCCTCCTCCTCCGCCCATGGTCAGCTGTTCCTCACTCTCTCCCCCTCCTCCTATGCCCCTTCTAACCTTTTCCCCAGCTTCTTCCCACTTTCCCTCCTACCAAACCCCTTTCCCCAGCTCTCTTCCTCCCCCTCCGCCATAACAAAATTCCTCAGCTCTCTTACGCCTCCTCCGCCCATGCTCAACCTTTCCTCATGCTCTCTTCCTCCTCCTCCACCCATGCTAAACCCTTCCTCACTCCCCTTTCCCCCCCTCCACCCCGTCAAACCCTTCCCAGCCTCTTCCTCCCCCCCACTCATGCTCAACCCTTCCTCAGCTGTCTTCCTCCTCCTCCACCCATGCACAAACCTTCCCCAGCTCCTCTTCCTCCCCCAACCAAACCCTTTTCAGCTTCTTCCCCCTCCGCCCCCCATGTTAAAACCCCTTTCCTCAGACCCCTTCCCCTCCTCCACCCATGCTCAAACCCCTTCCCCAGCCTCTGCTCCTTCTCCACCCCTGCTAAAACCCCTTTCCCCGCCTCTTCCTTCTCCTTTTTACCCCCTGCTCAAAAATTCCTCACCCGTTTCCTTCTCCCCGACCCCGCTCAACCTTCCCCTTCTTCCCCCCCCGCTAACCCTTTCCCCACTCTCTTCCTCCCCCCCACCCTGCTCAAAACCTTCCCAGCTTCTTCCCCCTCCCCCCCACGCTCAACCCTTCCTCAGTTCTCTTCCTCCTCCTCCCCCACCTCAACCCCTTTCCCCACTCTCTTTTTCTCCCGACCCGCCAAAAACCCTTCCTAGTTCCCCTTCCCCCTCTCCCCCCATGCTCAACCCTTCCCCCTCTTCCTCCCCCCATGCTAACCTTCCCCAGCTCTCTTTCCCCTCCTCCGCCCCTGCTTAACCCTTCCTCAGCTCTCTTCCTCCCCCCCCCCCGCTCTAATCCTTCCTATCTCTTCCTCCTCCTCCGCCCCTGCTCACCCCTTCCCACCTCTTCCCCCCTCCCCCACCCCCCAACCCTTCCCCACTCTCTTTTCCCTTTTCCTCGACCCTGCTCAAACCTTTCCCCAGGGGTCTTACCCCTCCTCCACCCCTTCTCAACCCCTTTCCCCAGTTCTCTTCCCCCCGCCCATGCCAACCCTTTCCCCAGCTCTCTTTTCCCCTCCCCGCCCAGCTTTAAACCCCTTCCTCAGCATCTTCCTTCTCCACCCATGCTCAACTCTTCCCTATTCCCCTTTCCCCCTCCCTCCCCTCTCAACCTTCCCCACCTTCATCCTCCCCGCCCCCTGCTCAACCCCTTTCCTCATTCTTCCCCCCCAAACCCCCCCTTCTTTACTCTTTCCTCCTCCTCCCCCATGTTCAACCTTTCTCCCCTCTTCCCCCTCCTCCACCCCTCTCAACCCTTCCCCCAGCCCCCTTTTCCCCCTCCCCCCTTGCTCAACCCCCTACTCAGCTCTCTTCCCCCCTCCCCGTCCCCTGCTCACTCCTTCCTTAGCTCTCTTCCTCCTCCTCTGCCCATGATCAAACCTTCCTCACCTTTCTTCCTCCTCCTCCGCCAATGCTCAACTCTTCCTCACTTTCCTCCCCCTCCCTGCCAGCTCAACCTTCCTCAGCTCTCTTCCCCCTCCTACCCCCTGCTCATCCTTTCCCTTTGCTCTTTCCCCCTCCTCCTCCATCCATGCTCAAACCCTTCCTCAGTCTCTTCATCCCCTCCGCCCTGTCAACCCTTTTCCCCAGCTCTCTTTCCCCCTCCTTTTTCTCCATCTTCTTAGCCTCTTCCCTTTTCCCTGCCATGCTCAACCCCTTTCCCCGCTCTCTTCCTTTTCCCCTCTGCCCATGCTCAACCCTTTCTCAGTTCTCTTCCTTCTCCTCTACTCATGCTCAACCCCTTCCTCAGCTCTATTCCTTCTCCTCTGCCCCGGGCCCCCCTTTTTCCCTCTTCCCCTTCCCCACCCAAACTCAACCCTTCCAACCTTCCTTTCCCCCCCTCCACCCCTGCTCAAAACCCCTTTCCCCAGCCCTTTCCTCCCTTTTCCATCCCTGCTCAACCCCTCCTCAGCCTTCCCCTCCTCTGTCCCTGCTCATCCTTCCTTAGCTCTCTTTCCCCCTCCCCCCTGCTCAACTCTTCCCCACTCCATCCTCCTCCTCCTCCGCCCTGCCAACCCTTCAACTCTCTTCCTCCTCTCCCCCTGCTCCCTCCTTCCTTAGCTCTCTTCCTCCTCCATCCTGTAACCCTTCCCCCACCCCTCTTCCTCCTCCTCCGCCCATGCTCAACCCTTCCTCAGCTCTCTTCCTCCTCCTTTTCCATCTCAATCCTTCCCTTTGCTCTTTCTTTTTCCTTGCCCAACTCAACCCCTTCCTCAGCTCTCTTCCTTCTCCTCTGCCCATGCTCAACCCTTTCCCCACTCTCTTCCCCCCCCCATGCTCAAACCCTTCCCAGCTCCTTTCTCCCCCACCCTGTCAACCCTTCCTCAAACCTCTTCCTCCTCCCCCGCCCCGTCAAACCCCTTCCTCAGCTCTCTCCCCTTTTCCTCACCTCTCAAACCTTCCTCAGGTGTCTTCCTCCTCCTCCACCCATGCTCAAACCTTCCTCAGCTCTCTTCCTCCGCCCATGCTCAACCCTTTTTACTCTCTTCCTCCCCCCCCCATGCTTAACCCTTTTCCCCAGCTATCTTTCCTTTTCCCCCCTGCCCAAATCTTTCCCCACTCTTCCTTTACTCTGCCCATCTCAACCCTTTCCCCAGCTCTTTCCCCCCCACCCCCCTGTTTTAAACCTTTCCTAGCCCTCTCCTCCTCCTCCCCCCAGTCAACCCTTCCCCGTTCTCTTCCCACCCCATCCAAAACCCTTTCCCCACTCTCCCCCCTCCCCCTCCGCCCCTGCTTAAACCCCTTTCCCCAGCTTCTTTTCCCTTTTCCCCCCCCCTGCTCAAATCTTCCCCACCTCTTTCCTTTACTCGCCCATCTCAACCCTTTCCCCAGCTCTCTTCCTGCTCCTCCACCCATGGTCAACCCTTCCTCAGCCCTCTTCCTCCTTCTCCACCCATGCTCAACCCATCCTCAGCTCTCTTCCTCCTCCTCCGACCATGCTCAAACCTTTCCCCCTTTTTCCTCCCTCTGCCCAGCTCAACCCCTTTCCCTTTCCTCTTCCTCCTCCTCCGCCCATGCTCAACCCTGCCTCAGCTCTCTTCCTCCTCCTCTGTCCATGCTCATTCCTTCCTTAGCTTTCTTCCTCGTCCTCCGCCCATACTCAACCCTTCCTCAGATCTCTTCCTCCGCCCATGCTCAACCCTTCCTCCTCCACTGCCCATGCTCAACCCTTCCTCAGCTCTCTTCCTCCTCCTCCACCCATGCTCAACCCTTCCTCAGTTCTCTTCCTCCGCCCATGCTCAACTCTATCCTCAGCCCTATTCCTCCTCCTCCACCCATGCTCAACCCTTCCTCAGCTCTCTTCCACTTCCGCCCATGCTCTCTCCTTTCTCGTCTCTTCCCCCTCCCCACCATGCTCAACCCCTTCCCCCACCCCTTCCTCCTCCTGGCCCATGCTCAACCCTTCCTCACTCTTTCCCCTCCTCTGTCCCCTGCTCACCCCCCTTTTACTCTCTTTTTTTCCCCCCCATGCTCAATCCTTCCTCAGCTCTCTACCTCCGCCCATGCTCAATCCTTCCTCCGCTCTCCTCCTTCTCCTCTGCCCATGCTCAACTCTTCCTCAGTTCTCTTCCGTCTCCTCTGCCCCATCCTCAGTCCCTGTTCAGGTCTTTTCCACCTCCTCCACCTCATCAATGAAGAAACGCTTTAGGGGATGTCCCCACGACAGGGTTTTTAGCCGGATTTACAGACGGTTTTCGGTTTTTAATGCCACCTGTAAACCGGCTGTCAACCATTTAGATGGAGTTCACAGTCCCCCTGACATTTTCCACCGGATGGTTT
>JAODAL010039265.1:0-38184 GCA_025379985.1 Phyllomedusa bahiana
GTGGGGGAGGGAAGGTGATTAGGCAATTTCAACAAATTTCATAAGGTGAAAGTTGAGACCCCTTGGGGTGGTATTAGTTCCTTTAAACAAGGGGTAAGCATCTGGCACCTCATATCATTTTGCAACATTTGGCTAAATATCTTTTGAGGGTACGACAAATATAACTACTGTTTCATTAATCTTAGAATAAATGTTGTGTAATACATTACCAGTGAGTGCAAGTAAGTCCATGATTAATTGAAGAACCCTGTATTACAGAATAAAATTTAACACAAACAAAGACAGTCAATAATATTCCTACCTTTGTAGCTGTCTACCTGTAAGGATCTTGGAAAGGGCCCTTGGTTGATGGGAGGTGTGAAGGTAAAGCTCTCACTGCTCCACCAGCACTCTGCTGGAGGTACATCTGGCAGGGCAGACACTTCCGCTTCTGCAGTGAAACCTTGTGCACACCAGTGTGTGGAGACCAAATTTCGCATCGCTGTCTTCCCACAATGGGTAGCTTCAGCTAGCGCTGGCAGGAAATTTTGGGGTCTCTGGCTTTCCTTCACTGTCCATAGACCATCTGAAATCTGGGCGCACCCCATAACCTTCCATCGGGCCTTTTCCTAAGGAGAGCAAATTTGGATAACAAAGTTTACAAAGTTTCAAGTAAAGACACAGTTTTTACAGACATTAAGTTAATACAAGGCATTTGGCTTGCTATATTTTTGAAGTATGTGCTTAACATTTAACAACAGCTGTTACTTTCAGAATAGGATTCTCCAATAACACCGTAATCTCTTTTGCATCGCTCGTAGCTCAAAGTTTCTTAACAACAAAAAATCTATACAAAAATAAATGGGCAAATGTGTACTGTCTTTCCTTCAGACAACTCACATGCTTGCAAGTACACTCACTGGCAAATGAGAGCATACCTGAATTCCATCTACTAAGTCTGTCTCAATTTCAATTTGTTCCCACAAATCGGGCACGGCAGTGTTATGGTCTCCGCCCCCTCAAGTCTGCCAAAAGGCCTCTCTCTGACTCACTACCTCCTCTCTCTGAACCTCATGTGGCAACAAAATAACAAGGTTCAATTTGAAGCACCTGTGCAGGTGGTGGATGTTGGATGTGACTAGGCTGGAGGAGAACAGGCTCCCACCTAGCGAATTGGGCCTGTGACAATTCAGGAGTACATACACAGAATGAGGAAGCCCGACATTCAAAATGTGACAAAACAACTCGGCAGGTTTTCGCTACAAAAAATTCATCAGCCGCTATGGCTCTAAGGCATGCATGCATTCTCTCTCTCAACTCGCTTCACAACTGGCTCAACTGACCACTACAGCTTACTATCTATTGGGGACTTGAGTTTAGCACAGCTTGTGGGTTGCATGTCCTCTGACTTGATGCAAAACAAGTGGGAAGGGTTTTGTGAAATCTGTATGCCTAGAGCAGGGCTGAGAAGGAGAAACACAGCTTTCCATGTACTCCTCACCAGCCTACCGGTCTTGTCAATGTCATGTCAATGGTTTCCAGCCACAGAAAATATTTGATTAAGGTCATATAATTGTGCAGTAAAAAAACATATAAAGACTAATATAGGGAGTAACCTACCATTACCCAAAGCTATCTCAGTCGCAAATCAGTCATGGGAATGGACAAATTGTATAGCGCTACTATGTCTGGTAAGTAGGTATCGAGGCTGGTGTAAAGGCAGTGTCCAATGTAAGTCCATGTAATCACCCTGTCTTTACATCTCTGTAAAATTGTATCAGGAGACTTTATGTCCGTATCCTGCAAGAAAATTCAAGCAAACTTGTGTTCCCGTAAGGCTATTCAATTTCCAGCCTTTCATGAGTATCATGTTTTTGTATATGTGCAATTGGATTTATAAAGCAATGCTTATTTTTGTGGTTGTTTGCTATCGTCCCATCTCTGTAGAATTTCATAATGCACAGGTGTTTTCATGGTTGATTTTTGCAGTTTTGAACAATACTTCAGGATTATTGTTGGTGAGCGTTACGTGACCATCGACATCAGTCGATGGTCGATAGTCGACCATCCATCGACAGATAGTCACGATAGTGATGGTAGATTATGAGCGATTAGACATTAAAAGTTACTATGGGAGAGAAACAACCAACCTTCATTATAACACCCAAAAAGCGCTGGAGAAGCGAATTAACATCCACCAACAGTCAAATGGGTAACTGCTACATCTTAGGCAACACACTTAGGTTATAAAAGCCACAGAAAAAAAAATCACACACCATTCACTATCCCGGTCCTTCTTGTACCACAGCATGACCCTTAAACCTCATCAACCCACACAATTAAAAAGTGCCAGAAGGAGTATGAGTTGAACCGGTCATCTTACTTAACCTGAGACATTGAATACCCTGTCCTGGAACGCAGCATGAGCCCCAAACCTGCATGAACCCCCAGATTTAAAAGTGCCGGAAAAAGGAGTCTTTCAACCACCATTTTATTTGAACTGGACATTGACTATACCTGACCTGGCCCACAGCATGAGCCCCAAACCTGCATGACCCCGCAGAATAAAAAGTTCCGGAAAAAGGAGTCTTTCAAACCACCATTTTTAGTTTCACTGACATTGACTGTTAACTGTCCTGGGCCACAGCAGACCCCAACCTGCATGACCCCAGATTAAAAAGTGCCGGAAAAATGAGTCATTCAACCACCATTTTAAGTTAACTGGACATTGACTATATCCAGTCCTGTACCGCAGAATGACCATTAAACCTGTCTGACCCACAGATTACAAAGTGCCGGAAAAAGGAATCTTTCACCACCATTTTAGTTGAACTGGACATTGACTATACTGTCCTGTACCTGCAGTATGACCATTAAACCTGTCTGGACCCCCAAATTAAAAAGTGTCGGAAAAGGAGTCCTTTGAACCACCATTTTAGTTTGAACTGACATTAACTATATCTGTCCGGTACCGGCAGAATGACCATTAAACCTGTCTGACCCACAGATTAAAAAGTGCCAGCAATAGGAGTTTTATCAACCCCCATTTTAGTTTTCACTGGACATATACTGTCCCTTGCGGGTAGCGCTTGCCCTCCGTATGAGTGCGGACCAATTGACATGACATTGAAATACTGGTGTTAACGCTAACTGTTTCCACCATGTGTCCCTTTTTCTTGGCATTCTTTTCCTTATTTTACTCAACAGTGCTGGAGGATATTGTCTCTGTTCTTTGTTCTCTTTCCGTGCTCCCATACTCCTATGTCCTCTTGAAAACCCTACCCTCGGTCAAGATTTCCTGTACTCCCTTGTACAATTCAGAAGGAAATTTTTTTAACCAGCTATTTTGTAACATCAAGTTTTTTAGTAGTTTAAATCTAGAAAACACATTTTTAAAATAGGAATGGAATCCCACCATACTTTGTTCTCTTTTTTTAATTGTATTTAATGGGTTTTTCTCAATACAGGGATTGATAGCTATTAAAGATCTTGCAAAAACAAGTCATTTTGCAATATGTGGTCCATAACATGGTCCTAACCTATTCCTGTTCTGACTGCACATCACCCTTGAGCCCTCTTGACAATTGTTGCAAGAACAAATATCGTGTTAAAAAACAAAAAAAAAAATTTTATAATAGGTACCTGTAGTATAGCTGCATTTCAAAGCAAAATGCCCCAAAAATTCAAAGCGATAACCTTTGAGCCACTGTTAAAAATTGTGAAGTAACAAATGCTGTTAGAAACAACATTTGTTTTTATATAGAACCTGAGTATTGCTGCATTTCAAAGCAGCATGACTCCAAAAAATTATAAAAGATACTTCTCAGAAATGTTAAAATTGTGAGGGAGAAATGCCACTTAGAAGCCACAGTTCTGTTTCCAAAGACCATGATTATTGCTGTATCTCAACACAGCAACATGACCCCAAAAAAATATAGATATGACTTCTCAGCCACTATTAAAAAATTGTGCGGGGAGAAATGCCACTTAAAAGCCCCATTCTGTTCAAAGACCATGAGTTATTGCTGTATCTCACAAGCTACATACCCCAAAAAATTATAAATATTACTTTTCAGCCACTATTTAAAATTGTGAGGTAGAAATGCCACTTAAAAAGCCACAATTCTGTTCCAAAAGACATAATTAAAGCTGTATCACTCACAGCAACATGACCTCCAAACCATGACAATGGCGAAAACTTCTAAAGATACAGTGAGAAAATGGAATACGTAGTTGTCATTAAAACCTTGCAGTCTTTACCAGTCCTCCTCACAGGCAAAACAGCAAAAATAACTGTTTGTGGAAAAAGAATAAAAATAGCAGTAAGAAATGATCAGGTTAAAAAAAAGGTTTGCAAGAGGACCATTTCTTCTGAAGAGGAAAGTGAAGTAGACCGGCAACGTAATCGTGACCCACGGCGAATTGGGGCCAACAACATCATCAGAGATCCATCCTGATTCATCTTGATGAAAGTCCAAACGATCCACATTATCTGTGGAAAGCCGGATGCGTTTTGTCTGGTAAATTGACTCCTCCAGCTGTGCTGAAGTCCCTCAGATATGACGCAGCTGCTGGGCAGGACAACACCTCTATGGCGTGGCGAGCGAGGCTTCGGCCATTCGTCCATTTTTGATACCCAGAATCTATTGGTCTGGAACACATCCAAAAACATCGGTGTTGAGACACAGATAGAGTCGTGCACCATGATCTTAAGCTTGTCTCTGTGGTGTTGGATGTGTGCGCTGCATTGCATGCGTTTTTGATGTGGTAAATAAAGATTTCCAGAGGTCACCCATTAGGCTTCTGCCAACTTGCCTGCTGCTGCTGCCGCTACGGCTACTAATGCACTCTAAACTGCTGTCACGTCACTCTGATGTTGTTCCACTCGTGACATTTTGCGTAACGTGAAGCAGACGCAACGATGTCTCCATTGATCAAGTCAGAATGTCTCCTTTCCTGCATTTTACTCTCTATTGGGTGGGTTTTAAAGGAAAGTGCTGAATTTTGCTTTTGTACTGGGATCCAGGAGGGTGGCCACCCAGTAACTGTTATTCATTTTGATGGCCTTAATGCGGAGGAACATGTTGAGGAAATGGAGCATCCAAGCACTCATGTGAGAGATGAGCCTTGATTTCCCAAGCCTCTGGGTCGAGGGGCACTAGCAAACTGATCTTCCACATCTTCCCTCCTCCGCCTCAAATTCGTGCAACGCTCTTTCCCAAGGCAGGGACGTCGTAACATCAGTGTCTACTAGGAATACCTCCTCTCCTCCTCCTCCTCTGCCTCCGGCACAGCTTCACACAGCCCTGACTTGCCTGAAGATGATGCACCCTGAGAGCTGATGCTCCACCTTGCACTAGCTCTGGATCCCCGAACCACTGCCTAATGAAGACTGATGAAATTTGTGAAAACTGACGGCTTGGTGATTTGACGGAGAGAAATGGGGAGGCTCCGTGTCCGCTCTGTGTCGTCTCCTCCTCCGTCGCTGCGGGACCTTTTGTTTTCTGAGTGTCCAACGATCGTTCCAGAACTAAGAATCACCCCACAATGCTCATAGCTGACAAGGCATTGGGTCCGCACTGACCATTTTGTGGCTACTTCCAAACTGGCAAGGGATGGTGCAGAGCTCTTGCACCTGCCTCCACTCTCGTTGGTTTCAACACCCCGAGGTCCGCACCGCTGCACTCAACCAGTGTCACTTTCGACTGCGTAACGGCATTGGCACTGCTGCCCAACAATCGCTGGAGCATGTGGGATGGTGGAATTCCACGTGTTGCCACGTCAACAATGAAGACGTTTTGACGGGGAGGTCCGAGCGACGCTTTTGCGAACGCAGCCAGGCGGGACGAAAGCAAGGGTGGCGAACGGCGGAAGTTGCGAACTGAGACTTCGAGCCTTCCTCAGCAGGCAGTCCATAACCCGGGAAGCTCTTTAAATAATTTCTGGACGACAAGTTCATGACATGTTGCCGGCAAGTGAAGTCCTCCAGTCCTACCGATCATAAGGTCGGCAGCAGATTTTTGCACCGTTATCGCACACCACCTTCCTGGCACAAGTTTCTTTGCACCCAGCCCAGGCTCAGCATCTCGTTGCGGAGAGCCGTCCACAGCTCCTGATCCTGTGTGTGGACGGTCTCCAAAACAGATTTAAATATCAACACGGCCTGGTTTTCTCCTGGGCATGTGATGGCCACCAGAGGACTTGGGGGAAAGAACCCTGCAACCATCTCTGGCGGTTTTGAAGAGCGTGGCGCCGAGCCTGAGAGCCACCGTCACCCCCAAGAGTAAATCCACCCGCTACCCATGACTGTAAACAGAGATATAGGGGCCTTTCCCGTGCTTAAGTCCAGGGGCGGGGGCCCAGAGGAAATTTTTTCCGGGACACAAAAGCAGACAACCGCTTGAAATTTTAGTTTACACGTGGCTGGCTGGGGCAGGGACACTTTTCTGGAAAAGAAATCCCTGCTCGGCATCTGGTTTTGGGGGAGCAAGAGCCATGACTTGGGGGAAACCCATCTGTGCCCCCCGGGGCCCAAAAAGGGCAACTTTTCCCAAGGGCCAAAAAAGCCTGGCAATGCCGACATTCAGGTTTTTTGGCTTTGGGAGGGTTTGGGGTTTAAAGTTTTTCTTCTGCTAAAAACCCGGAAAAAACAGAAGGCGGCTGCTAGACTGGCCGCTGTACGGCGTGCGGGTCATAAAACTGGGGGAAGGAGAAGGGGGGAGGGGTTTCCCCCTGGGGGTGCGGGTGTTACTCGGGGGCGACGGTGGAGGCTAAAGCGGGGGCTGTTTCCCTGATCAAGACTCGAAGACAGGGCAGTTGAGGAATGCTTAGGGGTGGGGGAAAGGGGGGAGGGGGCGGAGACAGAGGGTGCCCGGGTGGTTGGAGCCCGCGTCAGTTTTCCCTTTTTTTGGCCAAGTTTTTCCTCCTTTCAACTCTTGCATTCGCTGCATGTGACTAGACATGTGGGGGTTTTTAACCCACCTAAGGTTTTTTCCCCTCTATTTAAAGGCTTTTACGATAGGCGGCATATGCCCTCGCGGGGTGAATCTGTGGCTGGCTCACAGAAGGCCCGGGCTTAGAGGCCTGGCCCTTTTTAAACGGCGATAAGCGAGGAGGGGGGTTTGGCGAATCATATCAGGGGAACTTCTGCCCCCGCCCCCTCCCTTTTTGAGGGGGAACCCGTACACACTACCCCATCGTCTTCCTCCTCGCCCAGGATAAGTGCCCCCCGCAACAAATTCCCGCTGAAAAGACCACGTTGGATCCGCAATGTCGTCATCAACATCAACAACCCCAGGGACTTCGTCGTCCGACATTCTGCACCAGGACGGCGGGCTACAAGCAAAAGAAAATGCAAGGCGTTGCCCACCCCCCGGGGTTTTTTTCCCATTGACCGGGCTTCCTTTTTCCTCCTCTGATGGCACAAAAACTGGGCGTCAGAAACAGAGAATATCAAACCTCTTTGGGCCCCTTGGTCTTTTTAAAATGCCTTCTGACCCTAAAACCCCATTTTGTCATCAAAGAAAGGGCTTCAGAAAAAAGGATTATTTCCCCAGTGGTGGTACACGATTTTACTTTGGGGTGCTTTTATGTTGGGACGGATGCGGGGGGATGGGTGATGAAAGACATTTTTGGCCATGAAATGGGGGGGGACGAGAGGTAAACTGCTGGATGCAGGGTTTCATTCACCCACTGAAAAGGGCAGGGTTGGGGACGCTTTTTCGTTACTGAGGGTTTACAGGGCCCCGGGCCCCGTGATGACAGGCCTGACGGGCCTGAAAATACAACCACTGATTTCGTGTTGGGGCCCCCAGCAAAGGGAAAGGGGCAAACCCCTCTCGTGGAAGAGTTTTGGGAAATCTCCCTTTTTTAAAAGACGGCAAATCACCGCTATTCTCAAAAACCCTCAAATCAAAACAAAATTTCTGGGTTCAAATATAACTGCAAAATTTGATTTTATCAACAAAGCTGGCCTGCGCCAATGTGAAAAAAACCGTATCTGAAATGTATTCCGTATAATACAAGATATTTTTGGCACCTTTCAATTCACCTGTGGTGACTTATAAAATTGCTGGATTCAAATTTAAGTGCAAGCTGCCTCAATGAACAAAGCTGTAGTGCGCCAAAGTAAAAAAACACTATCTGTTATGTATTCGTATAATACAAGATATTTTTTGGCACCTTTCAATTCACCTGTGGTGACCTATAAATTGCTGGATTCAAATTTAAGTCAAGGTGGATATATCAACAAAGGTGGAATGGGCAAAAATTGAAAATGAACACCTATCTGAAATGTATACTGATAATAAAAGGGGAGTTTTGCACCTAACAAAGAGACCTGCAGTTACTGAAAAGATGGTATCCTAATATAAGTTCAGGCCGCCCAATATCCAGGAAATATCTCAATAGAAAACTGTTAATAATAAAGCTATTGCAGTGCAATGTCTACACTAAGTCTTTTTGAACTTTATCCAGTATTCTGTATAGAGCTTGTCTGCGTTCGCCCGCGGGGGCTCCCCCTCTCCCCTCCGTGACTTTAAAGCGGTAGATGCTCCTTTAAAATTCTCTACCTAACTACATAAAATCTTCCAATCTCTAAACTAACTAAATTGTAAGGATCACAGCTAATAGTAGAGGTTTCTCTGTGTAGAAATAGAAAAAATTTCGCTGAGCTGTTTGGACACAAGCAGAGCGCACGTCTTCTGCCCCTTTAGACGCTGAGAGACACTGAGGCTGAACAGGAAAAGCTGTTCTATGTAAAACGAGGTCATGTATTTTTCCAGCCAATGCAACCAAAACAAAAACCCCCATTTCATAAATTTCGCACACACATTCCCCCGGCTCTACTTGAAAGCTGTTTTTAAAACTGTGCCAAAATGACAAAAAGCGCACAAAGGGGCCCCGACCCTTAAAGATGATGAAACAGATTTTAACCTAAATTATCGCATATCAAAAAAATTTTTCAATCAACAAAAAAAAACTGTGCCGATTTAAAACTTTGTCAAAAATTTAATGTTTAAACACTTTTTCAGGATTTTTTAGGGCTTCTTCCTTTGCGGGTTTGTTTCATTAACCAACCCAAGCATACAGCGGGTTACACCCCGCCCCTGGGTATTTTTAGGTGTAACCTTTATGAAAAATGTCATCTAAGGTGCAAAAGATGGTGAAACCCAAAGCTGGGGATTGCCAAAAAAAAAATCTTTGCCCAATAAGCCAGTGGGGTTTCTGCAAAATGATTGAATGAATGCCCTAAAAGAATTATATTTTTGGGGATGTAGTTATGTGACAAATTTGTGTACTAAAAAATAGATTTTGGGCCTTTTACCATTTTCATACTTATGGTTTTTTGGGGGGGTTTTAGTGGAAAAAAAATTAGTTTTAAAATGAGATACAAAAAAATTTTATATCTTCTGAAATTCTAAAAGGGAAAGATGCTTATGATTACCTCTTAGCCCCTGGAGAGAAAAAAAATCCCAAATTTATTAGGGTGAAAGAAAAAATTCCCAGTGAAATAGGGAATTGTCCACTAGTCATTTTTCTTCTCTGGCCCCCAATTTCTTTCCCGTTTTGTCCTCTGTTGATTTGAAAACAAAGTGTAATAATTTTACAATATCCTGCCCTTACATTTTACTAGTTATACATATTTTTTTCAAAATTTTTCCCATGATCTTGTGGCGTCTTTTTATAATCTCCTACTAACCTAGCAAAAGCAAACAACCCCACTATTTTAATATGATTTTCTCTCTTCATCCCTAAATTGGGGGGTTTTTTGTAGTTGGGGGGTGTGTTTGGGGGAGAGGAAAAAATTTGTTTAAACTTACTGAATTTGCTTTCCCCTCCTTTTTTGGATGACACGGGGAGACTTTTTCATGGGATTTTACGGGGACAGTATGTTTTAAAAGGGGAAAGGCTAATATTTGGAAATTGATAGCCCCCAAGGGTTTTCGGGTAAAAATTTTCTGGCCCCTGTTGGGGATTTGTTTTACTTTTAATAAAGAAAGAGTGTGGGTTTTCCCTAGTGTCCATCCTGTCCTTTGGCTACGAAATGTTCCTTTTAAAAACTGGGGAAGTAAATTTTATGCCACAGACAGGGTTAGCTCATCATAAATCCTAAAAATCTGAAAACGAAAATTTAAACCCTTTGTCTTTCTGCAGTGTTTACCGAAAACTACGGGTGTTGTAAAGGTTTGGTTAGCCTTGGTTAGTTTAAATCCATTTTTTAAAAACTTTCCTATTGTCGGATTTTCCCCGCATAAAATTATTTGATTTTAAACCTTTCCTATTCAAAGTTTAAACTCCCCCATGCCTCCCATATAGGTTTGAAACTATACCATGTGCCCCCTAGATATGCTTATAGGACTTCTTTTAAAACCCCTTATCAGTATATAAAAAATAGGGCTTGTTCAAACCAAAATTTTTTGTGATTTTTTTTAAAAACGGATCCGTTTTACGGACCCGCAAAACGGATCTAACAATTGTCAGGGGTGATTAACATTGAGTTTAATGGCAAAAAGGGATCGCTGTTCCCACGGGAGATCAGCGATGCGCTTTTGAGAGCTCTCCAGCATGCGCTTTTCGCACCCCCTTTAAGGGAAATTTACATGTCAATTCTTATTTTCGGTTTAAAGCAAGTGAAAACCCCCTAGGAATAATGGGGCATACAATCATGGGGGGGGAGAGGGGGGAGAGAGAAAAGAAAAAGAAAAGAGAGAAAGGAGGGGAAGAGGGGAAAGAGAGAAAGAGAGGGAAAAGAGAGAGAAGAGAGAAAAGAAGAAAAAAGAGTGAAAAAAGAGAGAAAGTGAAAGGGGAGAAAGAGAGAAAGAGAAAAAAGAGGGGGAAAAGAGGAGAGAGAGAGGGGGTCTCTCCCCCGTTCCCCCTGAAGCGGGTGCGTAAAACCAGGTGAAAAAAAACTTCAAAACGGGGTCCAAATAAAGGTAAACCCAAAGATGGTTTTGCGGGTCCTTTTCCGGATTTCCCCTTTTCAAATGCCCAAAGACGGATCCGTAAAAAGGGTCCCAAAAAGCCGTGTGAACAAGCCCATTTGTTCCCCTTTTCTGGGGTTTTTTGGGTTTCCAAACTTCTTTTTAAAGTTACCCCATCCCCTATTATTTCCCTTTTAAGTCCCTTTTTTTTTTTCTAAGAAAAGTATGGGCCTCGTCAGGCCCAAAAAAGAGCTATCTATATACTCTTCACTGAGCCCCCTTTCCCGGGAAAAATTATTTACTCTCTATAAAACTAATTAAACCCTTTAGAGGGGTTTTGGAAGGGGAAGTTTACTTTAAAAGTTTTTTAAAAACAACAACTTCAAGATTGTCTATATGCAAATTGCAAATCTTTTTATACTTTTATGCAAGCCTTAAGGGAAAAAAACCCCTTATACTTACTAAAATTTTTATATTTACTTTAAAAATGAGGAAAAATTCATAAAACAAAAATAAAATATTACTTAAATTAAACTAATTTCTTTATACTTAAAAATTAAAAAACAACAAACTGTTAAAAAAAAACTTCTTAATTTTTACATTTTTAAAATTTTCTTTACCCACGATGGCAGGGCCCCCTATTCCTTTTAAAAAATTTACAAAAAACAAACACAAAAGATTACAGTTAAGTTTTAAAAAAAAACAGACAGCAGACCTAATCAATTAAAATCAGTTTTCCTTTAAATCCCAAAGTAAAAAATTTTACAAAGAAAAAACAGAAAATCTTTCCCAAATTAAACTTAACTTATTTACTCTAACTCCCCCATATTTTAAAATTACTTTGACTATAATACTAACGTGATACGTGGAAGAATGGAGATAAGATATCTGCTTACAAGATAGTGACAGGTCTTAGATACTACTGGAAAGGAGAAATGGATTCTCTGGGAAAGAAAATCTCACCCTGTGCGCGCTTTGTCCAATTCTCCCGTCCAGATGCATCTAGACACGTGACCCGTCTCCTCCTCTTGCGTGAGATATCCCGGACGAGCTGTTGCGGCAGCTTTTGCTCTAGCAACTTTCTCCTTCTTTCACGATCGAAAATAAAGAAACAGTGTACACTGGATTCTTAGATCAAATCAGATAAGAAGAATTTATTAATCCTTCATAGCTCCTTTTATATGGTTAGGTGATGAGATGATTTCACTTCTAACCAATCACAGATAAGCCAAAATCTTATAGGATGTACATTTTAGACCAATCAGAACAGATAACGTCATTACTCATTAGAATCTGCTGACCAGCTCATCAAGAATTGGCAATAACAAATAATTTCAATTATTAATCCCTAATGACATAAGACCTCAGATCAGATGTTTGTACAACTTCTGGATACTGGAGCATTGTGACCCAGTATCTCCCATCGTATGATTAAAAGTCAACATATTACATCTATCCAGAATAAAAAGCATATGATTCATTAAATGTAGCTTCTAATTTCTATGTGTGTATAAGTCATGATGACCTGTATATCTAGTGCAAATGTGCTGAGCAGTTTTAGAACAAACTTGCTATGTGTACTTTATCAAAGTTCAGATCATCTGCTTTGCAAACCTGAATGATTAGCAAAAAGCAAATGTCAGGAACAGATTCATAAAATGGCTGACAGTAAATTAAAATGGATGCCTTAATTATCAATTCATATAATTCCACTTCAGTGCCTATGATAGCTCTATGTATCCTGGTTTTACTCCCCCTTGCTAAACCTGCGTTTTGATAGTATTTTTTGGTTCTTGGCTCTGGCCTTTTTTCCATTGATTCTCTTGCTGTCAGGATACGTTCGTCTGGGCAGCCTTCCACCCGTTTAACGCAATGACCTGCGAGGGTTAATAGGTCTGGCCTTGGATCACACCCTGGGAGAGGTGCTGCTCCTGAGCCTGGAGTGATAGCTCTCAGGATCAATCGGAGGTTCCGGATGCTGCACCAATCAGCTGTAGGGGCGGTGTCCGGGTAGACCTTTTAAACCTCCCCAGTTCCTCCAGGCTTTGCCTGTCAAAGGTGTTCCCGTGTGATTTCCCTGTTGTCTTGTGTATTGTAGTCTTCCTGTGTTTATGACCTCAGCCTGTTTATGACCTCGCTTTTGCCTCTGTTTTTGTACTGCGCTCCTGACCGTGTTTGGACCCCGGCTTGTTTCTGACCTTCCATTTGGAGTACGTTTCCTGGCTTATCCGTTACCGCACCATTACCGACCTGGACTTTTTGACTCTGCATCTTCCCTGACGGCCCTGCACTTAGCAGCGTAGGGGCTGTCATCCAGTTGGGGTCTGCCTCCTAGGGCAGCACGCCAAGTAGGCAGGGACAGTGGGCTGGGTGGCAGTCAGGGCCCATTGCACCTCCCCTGACATGACACTTGCTCTACGATTCGGTTATAGCGAACACTCCTGCTATTGACCTCAGCTAGTCTGGCTACACTTGCTTGTTGTTTTGTCTGTATTCCCAAATCACATCTGTCTTCTTACACCCCTCTGCCAGCCAGGCAACCTGGGTTTCTAGCAGCCAAGTGAATCTGACTTAGTGTACGGGCTTTGGTGAAAACCTAAAGGTATGCCTAGGCTCTGCTGCTCGCAGAGGGTGTTTGATTGCAGTCAGCAGTTTATGGTGGGTTCTTGTTGTCCATCTTCTTTCTGTCTGTTTTGGAAATTGCTTATGTGTAAATTCCACAGTGAGGAATTGCTTATTGACAATTCCATAACAACCAAGTGTTTGCATGACATGTATGGTGGATCAAATGACTGTGTTATCCTTACACTTGCTCCATGGAAATCATTGCTGTGAACAGAAATGTAGGGTATATAATTTTGTTTCCAAGATAGGTATCTACTGCATTGTATAACAAAGGTACCACAGCACAATTTTAAAACATGTATATTAGAAAATTGTATGATACAATATACATAATAGATAAAAACGATATAACACGGACATCCCCTTGAAATTACATACTGTTCCCATTGCTGGCAATGTGGTAGTCCCCTTCAAATTTTTATGGACTGCATCGGAAAGATCAATTTGGACATCCCAAGGCTGCTATGGACATGCAGTGGTATGTCATTATAATAAAAATGTGAAAGAAACATGGGGGGATAAAACACTGGTGGGATGGGAGTAATGTGGAATTGAAATAAGTATTATTATTTGGTATTCTTGCTTGTTTTGACCTGTTTTGATTACATTATGGACACTGGAAACCCCCTTTAGATGAAATTTCTACCTTATATTATTTTCTTATTCAATTCCCAAAGTTTTAGGTTAGTTATTTTTTTAGTACATATTTATTCTATTCAGAGCTCTTTTTTCCAATATTACTCTGGATCTCTTGTAAAAGCCTATAATTTTAAAAATAACATGCTGGTTGATATGTAATGTGCATGGGAGTGTATAGCATTTTGTGGTAGTACTGAGGTCAGTGTACATACTGTATGCAGGAAAGCTCACAAGCTCCACCTAAAGGTTGCTGCAACAGCCAGAAAGTTATTTTTCTAATTCCGTGTCTATGTGGGAGTTCTGTGTTAAATTGGGAACTCTGTATTAGCAAAGAAGTTCTGACTGTGGTCAAAGGTGCATAGAATTAGGAAAAATGAATTAGGAAGCAGGATTTTAAACATTTTTAGATTGCATATCTTTGTATGTAATTAAAGGGGTTTCTCATATCTCTCTTTATTAATCAATTTCAGCTGCTTTTGCTGTAAGAAAATATAATAATTCATACTCTCCATAGGTCCAGCACTGCTGCTGTTGCTATGTCTTCCCAGACCTTGATCCAGTTTACATTCGGCTGCAGTAGTGCCATGTACACACTCACCAGCACGTGACTGGGGTCCACTGTAATTTGCGCTCACCTCTCTCTCAGGTAGCGAATCAAGCATAAATCACACCCCAAGACAGTTCCAGCACCCCAAAATATCCGCTGCCACCACCTTCCTTCAATAATCAAAAAGAATTAGACAGAAGGAATCTGATTCCAAACAGATATTTAAAAACACGTAGAAAAAAGAAACACTTACCAGGTTACCTCACTGCTCTCTAGCAGTTACTGTTTTAAAAACACTTCTTCAAGGTAATGGATTCGGGAAGTGACAAGAACTAATGTATTAACATTTTATTTTAATACGAAACGGGGTACAGTGTTTACATAGAAAATATACAATAACAATGACTATGACATACGCATCAAACAGTTATAAAATAAAAGGAGAAAACTTAGGAAGCCCTTACACTTACAAGTCTTGACTTCCAGATCCCGGGGTAGGGATGAAGATGGAACACAGCTCAATCCACGATTGACCCCAAACTATGTACAAAGAGCTGACCCTTGGAAAATGAGTCTTATACCCTAATCAGGCATCTCAGGTTTTCCCCGACTCCCTCGAAACTATGCTTCATCATTGGATGGAACATATAATGAGGTGGGTGGACCCTTGATGTCTAATGAGGACTGTTGCTCACTGTCTCCACTAGATGGCAATCACGGACTGTGCTTCTGCGTGTGGACAGATCAATGAACTCTGAACTTTTGTGGTTCATCTTTTATGGTTCTATGGGGGTCATAAGCCACATCTGTTGGGCTTTACTGGTCGAGGTTTGTGTATGTTAAGAGTCATAAAACATAATAAATGTGGCTACCGCCCATGTTGTATAAAAACGTGTGTAAAAGAACTCCCAAAAGAGACTGGTGTGAGGTTCTGCAGACCTATGCTACAGATTCCATTGCCAAAGGGGAGTCAAGGCCTTTTAGCTGTGGCAATACTGACAATATAAGCGATGTTTTAATGACAATACAGAATACATATCAGTTTCAGTGTACTACATTACAAGTAGTTATGCTCTTTTGCCTGACATCAACAGGGCAGCATGTATGAACTTTGGCGATTAGACGACATTTTTCATGCGCCTATAAATAGTGTAGAATTAGCATGATTTATGAACCTGCTCTACTGCGGGTAATGAATCAGGCACATGCTAATACAACATTTCTGGCTCAGGTAAATCACTTTGAAAGTGGTATACCTGTTCCAGTAGTAATGTGCCTAGAATTGCGATAACAAAGCTATACATGTGTAGCTTCATGCGGTTCTAATGCATCCCGACTCCCGCACGCCCCCCGAAATCAGGCGCATTACAAAGTTCTGCAGGCGCTCTATAATGCGCCTGATACTGGCGTACGGGAGGCTTTTAACTATTGCGAACACGGCTGCGCCTGATGTCGGGCTGAAAAAATGAGTCTGGCGAAACCCCTTTCATACATGCTGCCCTTAGAGATCTTCACTTGATCTCAGGCAATGGCACATGACCAACTAGTTGCCACAGCAGTTGCGAGGCAAATGCTGGTAGCCAGTAGGAAACAGAAGACTAGGAGAGACCATGGCTAATTTTGATGCTGGAAGTATAGTGTGTATGATTTCTTTTTACTTTATTGCATCAGCAGCAGCTGAAATTTATTAAAAAAAGAAATACATGACTCTTTTAAGCCATATACTGCAATGTTCCAGATGTCACTGTAGTTGGCTATAAGCTTCAAGTAAAAATATTAGATTTAGTTAAATTTGATATGACTAAAAGTTTAATCTAGGCAATGATGATCAATATTATGGAGTCAATATATGGCAACCTTTTTTAAATTTTTTATGGCAAAATAAATAAAAAGACTGGGTGAACACTTGCTCAATGCTGAGCTTTTTCCTTCAATTAGCTTGTTAAAGGGACTTATGAACTTCAAGGCTGTCTCAAAATGTATCTATTAAATAGTTTTACACTCATTATGTAACTGAGTTCCAATTTATAGAATAGAGACAAAAGGTGACAAATTAGTTTGTCATGTAAATTTTGAGCAGTCATAGAATATTTTTATATATAGTTTGTAAAGCTGAAAGTAGGCATATGTCCATTCAGTGCAGCCTATTGTCCTAAAGTGTTGATCCAGAGGAAGGCAAAACCCCCATGAGTTAGAAGCCAATTGTCCTCATTTTAGGGAAAAACTTCTTCCTGACTTATCTGGCAAACCGGAATAAATACCGGATAAAGGGGCCCCTTCTCCAGAATCCTAGTCACTATAGTTTGTTATACTGTATTCCCAAAAGGGGTTTTCCTATAATAACCAATTATCCCCCAAACAAAGTATAGATGACACGTGTCTGACTGTTAGTGGCGCAACTGCTAGAACCCTCTGACACCCCAAAAAATCATAAGAATGGAGGTTTCATGTTCCCCTGTTTGAATGGAGCAGAAATCAAGAATGCCCCACTCATCGCATTTGAAGTTCATGGGACTGCAGAAGATCGTCGAGGACTGCAATATGCTATCTTCAGCAGTCACATAACATTTAATTGTAGTAGCAGTTCTCATACTACGTTCCCACTCCAGTTGGAAAAAGGAACATGGGACCCCTCTTTCTCGCAATTGTGGGAGACTGCAGAAGTTGGACCCCCAAAAAAAAACAAACACTTGTCACCTATTCTGTGGATTAAGTTATTTTTATAGGGAAAGCCCTTATAGATATTCAAAGGTAGACATTTCTTAAAGCATTCCTGTGGCTCTCAAAAGAGAATGCTATAGGGACAATTTTACACTAGAGAAACCTTTGATGGAGCAAATTACATTATGTAAGCTTGTCCTGAAATGCTTAAATCCTTGGGCAGTTCCACCATATGAAACATAGTTGATTGGTTTGCAAAAAGACCGGGATAATCCTTCCACATTGATCCAAAGGAAGGCAAGATTTCCGAAGATGCAAATACCAATTGCCCCATAATGGGGCAAAAAATATTTACTTTTGGCAATCAAAATAAATCACTGGGTTCTCCAGTCTATCTCCAGAAATCTAGTATGTATAACTTTTATTATTAAAAGCCTCTTTTTGAACTTGTCCAGTGAATCAACTATCAAAACATCCTATGGTAGAGAGTTCTATAGCATCTTCCAGTAAAGAATTCACATCTTACATGATGGTAACATTTTCTTTCTTTTAGACATAGAAAACAACCCTGTATCATGGTTATAGGCTTAAGTATAAAAAGATGCTGTCACGGGGCATGCTGCGGCCCCTGTCATGGACCATGGTCATGCCCCTGCCTCTGCTGCAGTCCCCATCCGGTCCTCTGTGCTATACTCACCTGTCCCGGTTCCTGTCCCTGGTACGTCCGCTGGCAGTTACCACTCACCTGTCCATGATCCTGATCACATCCGTCCTCTCTGACTGCCTATGCGTGCCTACGTGCACAATAGGGCACGTGCGCAGCACTGTTTTGCAATTTAAAAGGACAATGTCCCAATTACCTGTCGATTGACCTGTGAACTCTGTCTATTTAATTAACTTCCTGTCCTTGCTCCTGGTCAGTTTGTTGTTATTCTAAATAGAGCTTGCTGTGTTGCTTCTGCTATTCTGTACACCTGCGTTAACCCTGTGTTACCTGTACCACTGCTGCTGTTCCTGCCCTTGCACCAGTTTCTTCATACTGTTGTCTGTCTGCCACTGTACCAAGTCCGTTACTTGTCTGGAACCTGTTATCCGTCTACGACTGCACCGACTGTGACCCATCACCGCTATTTGTACCTGGTGTCCCTGTCCTGCACATCGGCTGTCACTGCGAATAGCCTTTCATTTACACTTGCAGTGGCCCAGAGGATCAAAAAAAAACACCCGGCGACAGGGGCGTAGCTACAGGGGGTGCAGAGGTAGTAGTCGCTACCGAGCCCTGCAGCCTGAGGGGGCCCAAAAGCCCTTCTGCCACATATGGAGACACCAGCATTGTAAATAGCACATGGTAGCTGGGGGGCCCCATTTAACTTTTTGCACTAGGGCCCAGGAGCTTCAAGTTACGCCTCTGCCTGGTGATCAACATGTTAGTGCATCCTGACAACGCTGGATGTGACAGATAATAAAGATTTCTGTACTGTCCATTTAGATTTTTATACATGTTATGAATGGCAGGAATTAATCTAGCATTCAATCCAATCCATTTTATTAGATCAGGTGGATTTTTTTATGTTACATCTGTCTTCTATTTTATCTTGAGGGTCAGTTCATGGACAGATGTTCCAGTGCAGGTACAGCTTCAGGTCTAGGTTTGGGGAATATTCAGGGATACTTATTTAGGTAAGTTACTAGTATTGATTCCTTGCTTCTGGATTTAACTCACTCGTGAGATCTCCATCAAACATACACCTGTCACTATCTGTCTGCTGTCTGTTTACTTAATTATTTAGCAGTGAGTCTCGTATTTTTTACTGAAACATTCTTTGTATAGTTAATTACAATACACTGTGACCAGATTGCCCATAAACTGTCTTTTTTTTTTACAATCTAAACTCATGTTTGATAATTTTTCTGGGCCCCTTTGGGTTCCCCAAACCCTTTTGCTCATATTTGTCTTTTTATCACACAAGTGGTCTTTTAAAATCACAATTTTTTATGTTTGGGGTCCTTTCCCAAAAAATTTTAAAAATCTTAAAACTTTTGTTCTTGTCCAAAAATACCCCATTCCTTTTTTGATGCAATTCCCTGGGTTTTTTTTAAAAAAATCGGCAGCAGTCCCCCTGGGGCCCGTTTGCTAAATAAATTTTTTTTTCCACCCAAAAACTAAAATTAAAATTTTTATGTTTTGTTTTTTCCCCGTATTTTACTAAAAAAGTACAAAAATTGAAAGCTTCAGACTAAGTGCCAAACCTCACATTTACTGTAATTGCCCGTTCCTGTATACTCTCTATATTTACCACTAGTTGTTGATCCATTTGGGTACAACCTTTACATAATCTGTACATTTAGCAAAGTTTAAAAAAAATTTAAAAAGGGTGATTAAGGCTATGTATTGTCAAGAATCAAAATTGCAGCCACGAAGCAAAGAAGATCACTTTGGCACTGCTAAACAGCGTACTCAATACATGGCAGTGTTCTCGTGTGCAATATAAATATTCCCCACTGCTATCCTGGGGGTTGCTTTTTCAACCCCAAAAATAGAAACATGAAACATCCCCGGAATAAGGGGAAAAAAGTCCAAAGCCCACCAATGCATTAAAAAAACCTTTTCTTTTTTTAAAAACAACTTTTTTAAAATGCGAGGGGGGGGAAAAAAACAAGGTTTTTTTTGCACAAAGGGGAAGGCGCTGGGCCTTTTTGCTGACACAATCGCCTTTCCCCCAGCAATAAAAAAAAGCAGGAAAAATCTCCTTTCCCCAAAAACCATAAGGGGTGAAAGCCTCCTATTTATCACAAAACCCCATTTGCCCCTTTAAAGAGTTTTAGTTTCATCATATCCTATACGTACAAAAACAATATCATTAATGAAACGACCACTTTGCTATTAGACCAAGTCTTAACCACTAATTTTGAGTTTTGAATTTAAATTCAGGGGCTTACTATTCCCCATTTTTAAAATGTGGGATTTTATTTTACTGTAGAGGGAATTTTAAAAACAAAGAAATTTAAATAACAAAATACAGGAGAGAAAATAAAAAAAAAATCCTTCCCCCAAATGTAAATTTTACCACAAAAGTTCAGGGATTTGAAAACAGTGCGAGCTGGGATGATATGCTGGGGAAGGCAACCTTCGGGTCTGGTCTGCAGGTAATCAGCACCCGGTCAAACATACAGAGAAAGTGCTGCTGCATAGTGTTTTCCCGGGTACTTTTTGAAATGAAATGGGGCGGGAAAACAAAAACTATAAAGTATATCCCCAAAAAGAAAAAATAAATAAAAAAACCTGGCTCCAAAGAAAATAAATAAAAAATAGGGACTATAATTGGACTTCCCGCCCAAATACACTTTAATCCCCAAAATTGAAAAAGTCAACTGAAGTAATAACCTGATCCAACAATACAAAATAACAAAAGAGGTACATATATTAGGTAAAGGGTAACCATGTACATTATAGTAAGAAGGTAAAAATATATGAAGTGTATAACAATCTAACCCTTTTGGGACAAGGGAAAATAAAAAGAATTTCTGATTAAGATGGGGGGGAAAAAATTTTTAAAAAATTTGATTTTGATCACTTTCCCCCCGAAAATTTTCCCGGGCAAAAAATTAAAAATTTGGGCCCCAAATTTCTTTTGGGAAATAAAGTTGAGCTCTTATTTTTCACAAATTTGAAATTTGGCAAAGGTTTTTTTTTTGTTTGGGTCGTTTTTTTTTCGATCCCCGTTTAAATTTTTGGGGAAAAAACTCGCATAAACTAAAAAATATCGCCCATTTTTCAGGGGCTTCCTGTCATTTTTTGGGGGGGCCCCCAAAACAGCTTAGGGGGAATAGAGCAGGGGAGCTGTGTTGCGACCGTCAAAGCCCGGGGTGTGTACAATGGGTTTTCGATTGGCTGGAAAAATCACATGGGCCTTTTTTTTAAAAAGAACAGCCCTTCCGTTCTCCCATGGTTTTCTTTGGGATCATAAAAGCGGGCTTTTAACTCGGTTTCTTTCCAAAAAAGCTCACGAAATTTGTTCTATTTGTTCACACCCGAAAAGCTAAAGCTTTTTTGCTTTTTTCATTAAAACTAATTTAGATTAGAGATTTGCAGATTTTAGGTACATAGGCTGAAATTCTAAAAGGAGCATCTACGCTGTAAAGTCACGAGGGGGAAACGGGGGGGGGGGGAGGCCGGGGGGCCCAACACAAACCCACTCTTTTAAAGGAAAGTGGGTATTTTGCAACCCAACTTTTTTTTAGACAAAAACAATTTCAAAGGGTTTTTTATTAACAGTTTTTTTGGTGGAAAAATTACTTTTAATTTGGGGACCCGAGCTTAAAAATTAATACAGAACTTTTTTAAATAACTGCAGTGTTTTTGGAGGTGCAAAAAATTTCCTTTTAAATTTTCCCCTGTACAATTTCAGATAGGTGTTTTTTCACTTTGGGGCGTCCAGCTTTTTTTGAAAGGCACCTTTCACCTTACATTTTTTAATACAGGGAATTTTTGTAAGGCAAAAAGCAGGGTAATTTTATAGGAGCAAAACACCACTTTTATTATCCCCTTTACATTTCAGATAGGGGTTTTTTTTTCACTTTGGGCGCAGGCCACTTTGTTTATAGAGGCACCCCTTTCACTTAAAAATTTTAATACAGCAAATTTTTGGGAGTCACTGCCGGGTTTTTTTTTTTGATTGGGGCAAAAAAATACCTTTTATTTTCCTAAAACATTTCAAATAGGGGTTTTTTTCCCCTTTGACGCGGCCACTTTTTTTAAAAGAGGCAACCCTTGCCTTAAATTTGAATACAGCAATTTTTAGTCAACCGCAGGGTATTTTATTGGTTCAAAAAACCCCCTTTTATTATCCGAAAACAATTTTAGATAGGGTTTTTTTTTCACTTTGAGCCCGTTTTAGCTTTTTTTATAAGGAAACACCTTGCCCTTAAATTTGGAAAACAAACAATTTTGTAGTCATTGCCGTTTGTTTTATTGGTTTCAAAAAAATACCTTTTTTTTAAACCGTAATTTCATTTTGAAAGGGGGGGTTTTTTACTTTTTTACCAGGCCAGCTTTGTTAAAAAAGGCAAACCCTTGCAAATTTAAAAATTTTAAAAAACAGCAATTTTGTTTGTCCAAGGGAGGGGAATTGGGTAGGTTTCAAAACCCCACTTTTTTTTATCCCTAAACAATTTCAGAAAGGGGTGTTTTTCACTTTGGGGGGCCCGTTTAAACTTGTTGATAGAGGGACCTTTCAAAATTAAATTTTTAATACAGGGAAATTTTTTAGCCTTTCCGGTGTAATTTTATAGGGCAAAAAATACCCTTTTTTTAAAACCTAAAACATTTCCAGGTAGGTTTTTTTTTACTTTTTACGCAGGCCACTTTGTTATAAATTGTTAAATTTGAATACAGCAATTTTTTTTAGTCAGGGCCGGTGTATTTGAAAGGTGCAAAAAATCCCTTTTTTTATCCTTACAATTCAGGGTAGGTGTTTTTTTTTACTTTTGGGGAAAACCAGCTTTGTTTATAGGGGCACCTTGCACCCTTTAAAATTTTAAAAACAGGGGAATTTTTAAATCCCCTGCCGGGGGTAATTATAGGTGCAAAAAATTTCCCTTTTTTTATCCTTTTACATTTTCAATAGGTTTTTTTTACTTTGGGGGCCCCCCCAGGGCTTGTTATAAATTGATTTAAAAAATTTAAACAGCAATTTTGTAAGTCCCCTGCCGGGGTTGGTTTTATAGGTTCAAAAAAACCCCCCTTTTTTTATCCGTTAACATTTTAGATAAAGGGGGTTTTTTTTTTACCCTTTGCAAGGCCCCGCTTTGTTTGATAGAGGGACCTTTTCCCCTTAAATTTGAATCCCCAATTTTGTAGTTTACCGCCGGGTAATTTTATATTTCAAAAAATACCTTTTATTATCCATACATTTCCAATAGGTTTTTTTTTCACTTTGACGCAACCCGCTTTGTTTAAAAAGGACCTTGCCCTTAAATTGAAAACACAATTTTGTAGTCACTGCCGGGGTAAATTTTATGGTTTCAAAAAAACCTTTTTTTAAACCCAATAAATTTTAATAGGTGTTTTTTTTACTTTGCCAGGGGCCCCTTTGGGTTAAAAGGGGGACCTTTTCACTTAAAAATTTTAATACAGCAAATTTTTTGGGAGACACTGCCGGGGTATTTGATAGGTGCCAAAAAAAAAAAGCCTTTTTTTAACCCCCCCAAACTTTCCCAAAGGTTTTTTTTTTCCCCTTTTTGCGGCCACTTTTGTTGAAAAAAGGGGACCTTGCATTAAAATTTTAATAAACAATTTTGTAAGGCACTGCCGGGGGTATTTGATAAGGGGCAAAAAAACCCCCTTTTTTTATCCGAAAACAAAACCCGATAGGGGTTTTTTTTCCCCTTTTCGCAGGCCCCCTTTGGGGGGGTAGAGGCACCTTGCACTTAAATTTGAATGCACAATTTTTTTAGTCACTGGCCGGGGATTTGATTTGTGCAAAAATACCTTTTTTTTATCCTATACATTTCAGATAATTTTTTCACTTTTGGGGCAGGCCAGCTTTGTTGGGTAAGGCACCTTTCACTTAAATTTTTATTACAGCAATTTTTAGGTTTACTGCCGGGATTTGGGTAGGGGCAAAAAATACCTTTTTTTTTACCGTATCCCTTTCCCGATAGGTGTTTTTTCCCCTTTGGCCCCGGCCCGCCCTTTGTTCAATTTTTTTTTAAAAATTTTAATACAGAAATTTTTTAGTCACTGCCGGTTTTTTTGATAAGGTGCAAAAAAATACCTTTTTAAATTTTCCGATTACATTTCAGAAAAGGGGTTTTTTTTACTTTTGGGGCACCCGCTTTGTTGAAAGAGGGCACCTTGCACTTTAAAATTTTAATACAGCAATTTTTTAGTCAAAGGGAGGGGGAAAATTTTATAGGTGCCAAAAATCCACTTTTTTTATCCTTTCACAGTTCAGAAAAGGGGGGTTTTTTTTTTACTTTGGGCAGTCTAGCTTTTTTTGATAGAGGCACCTTGCACTTTAAAAATTTTAAAAAACAGCAATTTTGTAGTTCCCCGGGCCGGGGGTTTTTTGATTGGTGCAAAAAAAACCCTTTTAAATTTTCCATACATTTTAGATAGTGTTTTTTCAATTTGGGCGCAGGCCAGCTTTTGTTTTTAATTTCACCTTTTCACTTAAATTTGGAAAAAACAGCAATTTAATATATCACGCCGGTGTATTTGATTTTGGGGGCAAAAAATACCTTTTATTTTTCTGTAAAAAACATTTCAGATAGGGGTTTTTTTACTTTGGAAAGCAGGCCCCCGCTTTTTTAAAGAGGTACCTTGCCTTAATTTTTAATACAGCTTTTGTATCACTTTCCCGGGGTATTTGATAGGGGGCAAAAAAAATCTTTTATTATCCGAAAACAATTTTAGAAAGGGGTTTTTTTTTACTTTTTTGGAGGGCCCCTTTTTTTGGGAAAAAGGCACCTTTTTCTTTTAAATTTTTAAAACACAATTTTGTGGGCCCCCGCAGTGTAAATTTTTTAAGGGGCAAAAAAAGCACTTTTATTACCGTATAAAATTCCAGATAGGGGTCTTTTCACTTTGGCCAGGCCCCGCTTTGTTTGATAAAAGGCACCTTGCACTTTAAATTTTTTTACCGCAATTTTTTAAACACGCCGTTGTTTTGTAGCAAAAAATCCCTTTTATTACCGTATACATTTCAGATATGTTTTTTTTCACTTTGGCGCAGCCATTTCTTCAAAATTTTTAAATTTTAAACACAATTTTTTTTTTGTTTTGGGGGATTTAGAATACCTCAAATTTTTATTTTTTGAACATGGAGCGAAATGCAAGGTAACGACAAAGAGGGGGGTAGGACATGGGGGGTAAGTACGAAGAAGGTGCCCTTCCAGTGCTGGCGACAACACCATGCCATGTAACGTGGGTGCAGACCTCAGGCCTGTCATCGCGGGCAGGGCCCTTAAACCAAAACGAACACGTCGCCATCGTTTTTCAGGGGTTAATCAACCTGCACCATAGCTTACCTTGTCGTCCCCCATCACGGCCACAAATGTCTCATCAGCATCCGTCCAACATAAGCGAAGGCACCCAAAATTTTAAACTCTGTCCCCACCACTGTGGATAATCTTTTCTAAGACCTTTTTGATGAAAAAAAGCTTTTTGGGGGGTCAAAGGCAGTTAAAAGACAAAGGCCAAAGAGATGATTTTTGCCCTGCTCTACGCCCGCTACTGATCCTCAACGGGAAAGGAACCGTCAATCGGGGAAAAAACCGGGGTCGCAACGCCTTGCATGCCTCTTGCTTGAGCCCCAGCTCCTGGATGCAGAAAGTCAGCCCAAACCCAATTTACCTTGTTTGATGAGATGATGAAAGACGACATTGTGGATCCCAACGTGGTTTTTTTTCCGCAGAAAATTTTCTTTCGAGCGCTTCACACTGGACGAGGAGAAAATGGGGGAGTGCAAAAACGGGCCGCCCAAAAAGGGGGAGGACGGGCAAAGTCCGCTATATGATTCCCCAGCCACGCAGGCGAAACCCCTCCTCCTTATCCCGCAAAAAGGTCCAGGACCTCCAAAGCCTGGGGCCTTTTTTTGAGTAACCTCTGTTCACCCAGCGATTTCATTGCTCCTTTCCCGAAAAACGCACATAAGGCAAAAACGTGGGTGTTTAACCACCCCCAACATGTCAAATCACAGCACGAATGCATGAGTTGAAATGGAGGAAACCCTTTGGGAAAAAAAAGGCCCACCGATGTCGGCTTTCAACCCGCCACCCTCTGTCTCCGCCTCCCCCCTCCCCACCCCCAAGCTTCCTCAGCTCCCCAGTCCCCCGATCATGATCAGGTTCACCCCGCCCAAGGCCTCCACCTTTCCCCCCCAAAAAAAAAAAAAAAAAAAAAAAAAAAAAAAAAAAAAAAAAAAAAAAAAAAAAAAAAAAAAAAAAAAAAAAAAAAAAACAGCCAGCCTTCTGTCCCTTTCCCGGTTTGGAGCAGAAGAAACAATTAACCCAAAACCCTCCCAAAAACCAAAAGCCAAAATTTGGCAATTTTCCAGCTTTTGGCCTTGGGGAAAATTTTCCTTTTTTTTCCCCTGGGGGGATACAGATGGTTCCGCCCTTCATGGCCCTTGCCTGCCCCAATACCCAAAGCCGACAGCATTACTTTTTCCCGAAAAGCCCCCCTGCCCTGGCCCACCACGTGTCATTAAAAATTTTAAACCATTTTCTGCATCGTGTCCGGAAAAGTCCCCCTCTCCCCACCGACACATGGACTATAAAACAGGCCAAGTCGCTTAAAATCTGTGACAGCTCACAGGGGGACTGGGGGGATTTCCGGGGGGGAAAGGGGCCCCCGGCTCGGCGCAAACCCCTCAAAACCGCAGGATGGTGCAGGGCCTTTCCCCAAAGTCCTCTGGTGGGAACACTTCCCCGAGAAACCCGGCCCTGTTTGAAATTAAAACTTCTTGGAGACCATCCACACACAGGTCAGAGCTGTGGACGGCTCTCCACAATGAACCAAGCGCTGGCTGGTACAAAAACCTTGTGCCCGGCAAGGTGGGGGCAAAAACGGGCGAAATCTGCTGGCCGCCATAAGACGATAGGCGGCAAATCCCTTCCTGGGCCATTCATGAACCTCGCGTCCAGAAATTCTAAAGCCTACCCCCGGGTCTGGACTCCCTGCTAGGAAGGTTTCGAGGTCGGGTTTTCGAAATTCCCCGCCGTTCGAAACCCCTTGCCTTCCCACCTGGCTGCTTTTCACGTCACTGGGCCCCCTGTTAACCTTCTAAATTGGTTGATGTGGCAAAAACCCGGGGAAATTTTCCCCCCTCCACATGCTCCACGATTTGGCAGACCCCGCAATCCCTTTACCATACCCAAAGTGACACATGGCCTGAAAAAGCACGATGGGGACCTGGGGGGGTTGACCCAAACCGGGAATGTAAGGCAGGGAAAGAGCTCTGAAACCATCCTTCCCAATTTTGAAGAACCCCCCAAAAAAAGGCATTGGGGAAATGCCCTTGTCAGCAGAGCTTTGGGGTTAAATTTTTATTTTTCGGGAAAACCATCTTTGGGCCCCAAATTTAAACATCAGGCCCCCACCAGCGACGGAGGAAACGGACCAGATGCGGACACGGAGCCTTTTTTCCCCGTCGAATCCAAAGGGCCCACGAATTTCAAAATTTTTTAAAAATTCTTCATTAGGCAGTGGTTTCAGGGTTCGGGGCTATTGCAAGGCGGCCCCTTCAGCTCTTAGGGGTGCATCACTAAAGGAAAGGGTCAGGCTTTTTTTGAACCTGCCGGGGAAGCAAGGAGGGGGAGGAGGAGTTATTCCAAAAACACCACGTTACCGACGTCCCCTGCCTTGGAAAGGGGGTTTGGCCGAATTTGAGGGGAGGAGGAAGTTGAAAAGACCCATTTTGCTAGTTCCCCCTCGCCCCCAAGGTTTTGGAAATAAAGGGCCCACCCTTTCTCACAGGGAGTGTTTGGGATGCCCCCATTTCCCAACATGATCCTCGCTTTAAAGGCCCCATCAAAATGAACAACAGTTACGGGGTGGCCCCCCACCCCGACCCCCGGGTAAAAAAAAATTTCAGAAACTTTCCTTCCACCCCCCAAAATAGAGAAGTAAAAGCAGGAAAGGGAGCCCCTTGCGGTTTTGATCAACGGAGACACCCTTTTTTTTGCGTCTGCTCACGTTTTTCCCAAAGTAAACCGGGGGAACAACATCATAAGGGAACAGCATTAGAGTGCCAACAGCCGTAGTGGCAGCAGCGGGAAAGGGAAGCAAAACCCCTAAGGGTGACCCCCGGCAATTTTATTTCCCAAACCCTCCCCCAACGCATCCCAATGCGGGGCCACAAACAACACCCCAAGCCCAAACTAAAGACATGGTGAAAACCCGACATCTGCTCTAAAAACACCATTTTTTTGAAATGTGTTCCGCCCCAAATTTGACTTCTGGGTATCCAAAATATGAAGGGCTCAAAGCCCCCGCTCGCCCCGCCATAGAGGGTTGCCCTCCCAGAAACCCAAAGCGTCATATCTAAAGGGAGCCCCCTTCAGCACAGCTGGAGGAGTCTTTAAAGACAAACCACCGGGTTTTTCCACAGATAATGTGGATCTTTTTGACTTTAAATCAAGGAATCGGGCAGGGAAATTTTCTAAATGATGTTGGGGCCCCCAAAATTGCCGAGGTAAACCGTTTAGGGGCCGGGCCCTACTTTCACATTCCCTTAAAACAAAAATTTCCCCTTTGAAAACCTTTTTTTAAAAATTTGATAATTTTTTAAACTGCAATTTTTAATTCTCATTTTAAAAAAATTTCCCTTGTTGGGGTTTTGTGTGGGGAAAGATTTCTAAAAGACACCCAAAGGTTTTCATGAAAAAAACCGTTTTCCCATTTTTTAAACCTTTAAATTTTTAAGAATTTTTCGCATTGGGTAAAAGGTCGGGGGGTAAATTTTGCGTGAAAATCCCAGCTATAATAGGGCCCCCTTTTGGGAACAAAAAATTTGGGGCTTCTAAGGGGGCATTTTTTCCTCCCCACAATTTTTAACAGTGGCAAAAGGGCCCAATTTTTAAAATTTTTTTTGGGGTCAGGGTGCAAATGAATACAGCTATAACCCAGGGTCCTTTGGAACAGAAATGGGGCCCTTTTAAGGGGCATTTCCCCCTCAAAATTTTTTAAACAGGGGCTGAGAAGTCTTTTTTAAAATTTTTTTGGGGTTATGTTGTTTTAAAATGCAGAAAATACTACGGGTTCCTTTTCTAAAAAAAATTTTTTTTCCCTAACAGAATTTGTTATTCAAAAAATGTAAAAAAGTGGCCCCAAGGGTCATTTTTTTAAATTTTTTTGGGGGCTTTTTTGCTGTAAAGGGCAGTAACAATTTTTCCCTATTGTAAAAAATGGGGTTTTCCCAAACAGACATTTGTTTTTCAAAATTTTGTCAAAAGTGGCTAAAGGGGTCCTTTTTTTAAAATTTTTTGGGGCTTTTTGGCTGTGAAATGCACTAGCCCAAAAAGATCCTTAGAAAAAAAATGGGGTTTTCCCAAAACAAAATTTTTTGTTCTTAAAAAAAATTGTCAAGAGTGGCTAAAGGTTTGATGGGGGTTTGGCAGAAACGGGAAATGGGAAGGACACTGTTAAAGGACACAAAATTACAAAATGACTTTTTTTTAACAAATTTTTAACATACCCTAGAAATTCCTTAGTGGAACAACCCATTTAAAAACAAAAAAAAAGAAAACAAAGACATGGTGTGTTTCCCAAACCTTTTTTAAAAAAGGTTTTTCAAAATTTAAAACTAAAAAAAAAACTTGCATTTTAAAAAATACTAAAACAAATATTCCTCGAAATGTAAAAGGGGAAATACGGAAGACTTGAACAGAGGGTGGGTTTTAAACCCCGGACGGGTTTAAAATCAATGCCCCATTCAACTAAAATTGGGGTTCAAAGACTCCTTTTCCTAAACTTTTTAATCGGGGGGTTCAGACGGGTTTAAAGGTCAAAACGTGGTACAGAACGGGTATATCAATCCATTCAACAAAAATGTTGGTTGAAAGACTTTTTTTTCCCCAGCACTTTTAAATCTGGGGTCATGCAGGGGGGGAGCGAAAAATTGTGACCCGGGACAAGGAAACTCAAATGTCCAGTGAAATAAAATGGGGGGTTGAAAGACTCTTTTTTCCGGCAATTTTTTAAAATCTTGGGTCATGCGGGTTTTGGGGCTCATCCCTGTGGCCCGGGACAAGGAAAAGGCCTTAATGCCCCAGAAAAACCTAAAATGGGGGTTTTGAAAGACCCCTTTTTTTTTCTTGCACTTTTTAAATCGTGGGTCAGACGGGTTTAAGGTCTTTCTGCGGGTACAGGACAGGTATAGTCAATGTCCATAAACTAAAATGGGGTTGAAAGATTTCCTTTTTTCCGGGGCATTTTTTTAAACGGGGGTTCAAAACGGGTTTTTAAATGGCATACTGTGGTACAGAACAGGAAGTCAGAGCCAATTTCAACAAAAATTGGGTTTTTTTGAAAGACCCCTTTTTTCCCGGGGCACTTTTTAATTTTGGGGGTCATGCATTTTTTGGGGCTCATGCTGGGGCCCCCAAGGAATGGGATAGCCCCTATGCGAGTAAAACAAAAATGGGGGTTAAAAAGACCCCTTTTTTCGGGCACTTTTTAAACGGGGGGCCCATGAAAGGTTTTGGGGCCCCTAAAGCTGGGGGGGCCCGGGACAAGGAAAAGCCCAATTTTCCAGAAAAACCCAAAAATTTGGGGGTTTAAAAGACCCCCCCCTTTTTTGGGGCACTTTTTAATCTGGGGGTCATGCGGGTTTGGGGGCCCTCATGTTGGGGCCCGGGACAGTGAAAGCCCCTATGCCCTTTAAAAATAAAATGGGGGGTTGAAAAAACCTTTTTCCCACAGTTTTAAAAAACTGGGGGTTTCCCAGGTTTGGGGCTCAGCTGTGGCCCAGGACGGGGAAATATCAAATCCTTTGAAACAAAAATGGTGGTTAAAAGGGACCCTTTTCCCCAGCAGATTTTTAAAATTTGGGGGGGCCCTGCCGGTTTGGGGGGCTCATGCGTGGGCCCAGGCCCGGTATAGCCCAATTTTCCAGGAAACAAAAAATGGTGATTCAAAGACCCTTTTTTCCCAGCACTTTTAATCTGTGGGTCAACGGGTTTAAGGGTCAAAACTGCGAAACGGGAATTTTATATTTAATGTCCATTTTCAACAAATTTGGTGGTTGAAAAAACTCCTTTTTTCCAGCACTTTTTAAATCGGGGGGTCAAAATGCGGGTTTGGGGGCCTTTTGCTGGGGGGCCCAAAACAGGGATAGCCTATGTCCGGGTTCAACAAAAAAAGGGTTGGGTTGAAAAAAACCCTTTTTTCCCGGCATTTTTTTAATTTTGGGGTCATGCGGGTTTTTGGGGCTCATCCTCCGGTTCCGGGACAGGGATTTTCCAAGGGTCCAGTTAAAAAAAAAATGATGGTTCAAATCATACTGCCTTCTGGAATTTTTTTAATTTTGGGGGTCTTTGCGGGTTAAAAGGGTCATGCTGGGTACAAGACAGGGGAAATTAATGGGTGTGACTTTTTTTTTGTGGGTTTTAAACCTAAAATGGGGTTTTCCTAAAGATGTAGCACACGTAAACCATTTGACTGTTTGGGGTGTTTTAAATTTCCCCCTCTCCCCGCCCTGTTTTGGGGGGAAGAATGAAGATGTTGTTCCCTCCCATAGACGTTAATGGTTCCCCTCGGCCCATTAAAACTAATTTTCGACTATCGGGAAAAAATCTTGAAAAATTGGGCCCATATCGACTATTAAAAGACCTGATAAAATCAACGAAATCCTCATCACCCATTTGGGGCGAATTTCCTTAAAAAAACAGCTTTTTTTCCAGGCTGCACAAGCCTTCAGGGTGCTGTAGAACGTTTTTGCCATGCTTAAATAAGCAGAGGGAGCTTTGGTTTTTGGGCTTCATACAAAAGTTTTTTTTTAGTAAAGACACCCCAAAATGACGCCGCCGCTCTTTTAAAACGGGTTCCCCTATAAAATTCCTGGGCCCCCTTTAAGGGGGGCAAAAAATGACCAAAAACCAGCGGGAATCTAGCCCCGAAAAAAGTCAAGCCACCCAAAGCTGGAAAAAAAAAAACTGAGAGCCCAGGTGGCAACTTTAAAACAAGTGTTTAAAAGGGATGGGCAGCCACATAAAAAAAGAGTCCCGACATGGCACAATGACATTCGGAGGGGGCAAAAACAGGAGAAGGGCCCCAGATGGCACAATACAAAGTGTGGGAGGGACGGCGGCAGCAGCATGGGTCAGACAGAGGCCCCAATTACATTCTGGAGGGGGCAAAAATTTTATTTGGCCACAGGTGGCATAATTTACACAGTGTGGGGGTTCACGGCAAAACACATGAGGTCAGCAGGGCACAATGAAAATTCGGAGGGGCAAAAACAGGAGTAGGGCCCCAGAGTACAAAAATGACAAGTGGGGGAGTCACGGGGCCCGGGAGCAGCATGAGGGGGGGCAGTTGGGACAAAGAAAAATTTTGGAGGGGGCAAAAACTGGGAAAAAGGCCACAGAGGGGCACCCAAAGCCAGAGAGTGGAGGGGACGGTGCAGCAGCAAGAGGGCAGACAGTGGCACCAAAGACATTCTGGAGGGGGGCAAAAAAAAGGGGTAGGGCCCCAGAGGACACAATGAAAACCCGTGTGGAGGTCCAAAGCAGCCACAGGGAGCATGAGGGCCGACAGTGGCACATTGACATTCTGGAGGTGGCAAAAACTGGAGGCCAAAAGAGGGGGCACAATGCCCGAATTGGAGGGGAAAGGCGGCAGGGGCAACAGCATGAGGTTTAGAGAGTGGGACAAGACACAGGGGTGGGGTGTCACAAACACCAGCAACACAGCAGCAGCATGAGGGCATAAAAATGGCACAATGCAAAAGTGGGGAGGTGGGGTTTCAATACCCTCCCTGGGAAAAAATGATTGGTGACAGATGGAGAGACTGTCAGCAGATGTTGGGGGCATCAACGGGGGGCAAAACATCAGAAAAAATGGCTGAGGCAGGTAGTTTTTAACCCAGACCCTTTTTCAAGTTTGGGGAGGCTTCATGGGGTGATTATCTGACGCCTAATGCCCTAGTGTAAGGAAATCCTGGCCGATCCCCCCTGATTCAACTTTTACAAAGGCAGTTTTTTTCCAAAATTTCCCGTGGGCAAGGGGGGTTTTTCCTTGGGGGAATATGGGCCCCCCCCCGCAAAGGGAAAACCCCCCTCTGATGCCCCACTACTGGGCCCGGGCCCGGACAGCTTCTCCACTGTAAACTCGGCAAATTTTTGGCCCCCAAAATCCAGTTTGGCCCGCCCAGTAGTCCCCCCCGGGTCTTCTACCTGGGGGGACGAGGTTTTCCAAGTAGGCCAACCAAACCCGTTGGGTTTAGGTCCCGCTCCAGGTCCACTGCTGCCTTGGGGACTTTCCCCCCTCACTAGGCGGGTGAAGGGAAACTAAATCAAAAGTGGGCTCCAAACTTAGGTTGCTGCTTAGGAGCTGGGGCTGCCCCCCTACCCCCCCCCTCTTTTTCCCCCTTTATAGCGGGGAGCAGGACAAACCCGGGGCCGGGGGATGAAATTTAAAGAGAAACAGCTGCCTTTTGCAAAAGGTGGTTTTAGCCTTGACTTGGGGTGGGAATTCATGCGTTTTCCCCTGGGCGCTGCGCTGCGTTTTCTGCGGGCGGCAGGAAAGGACCACCACATTTTGACCAAACGTTTCCCCAGCCACCGAATGGGGACGGGTGCCTGGGGTTTTACCAGGGCCTTGGGGCCAACTTTGGGTCCCTGGCCCACGCTTCATTTCAGCCTACAGATTCTACATATACCCATATTCGGTTCCTCCGGTGTCTTAGCAAAGAACTGCCACACCGCCGAGTAGCTTATTTTACCGCCAACGCTCCGCACTGAGTGACTACTGCCGCCGCTGCCTCGCTGGGCCCCTGTGCCACTACTTTCTTGGACCTGCGAAGCGGGTTTTTTACCCCCTGGCCACTTGGCTCCCGACCTCACACTGCTGCTACCCTGCTGACTCACGGCCACACAACCCACTTGCTGGCTGCGCCGCTGCCTGATGCTCAAGCTGACGCCCTCTTCTCTTGACGATGATGAAGCCCTTGCCTCACCCGGCTCCCAAGTGCAGTCGGCTACATCATTATCGATTTGTGTTTCATCGTTACTGCTTTCCTCATCACCGGTCTTGTATGCAGAGGCTGACCCCTCACAACATGACCTCCCATGCCACTCTCCACATCTATACTTTGCCGCCTACTGCAAGAAGCAGGGGATATTGGCCCCATTTCTTCCCTGCCAAGTAGCTGCTGACTGCCCTCCTCAAATTGTTCATCCTCGCTATATAGTGGCGTTGATCCCAGACCACATAGTAGATCTCTGGCTGAGGGAACCGGATGGGACAGAGGCGGGTTGAGGACAAGTGAGGGCCGCTGCCCACTCCCGGGCCATGCCAACTAAGGGTTGTGTCTGACGTTCCCACCGACTCTTGGCTGGGGTTGTCAGATGTCATCTGGGAGGAAGTGGATGACCAAGAACCATTGGGTTGCTGAACAACACAGGGCCACAAGATGATAGCGGCAGTTGTGGCCTCACCGAGTGACCCCTGCTGCGACATCCCCTTGCTGTGCTGCGACCTGGACCAATTCCAGGAATGTTTGTGCCACTGCCACTCGCAGGTGCAGAGCCTGCCACCTCTCTGTCTGGCATACTGTTTGTTCTAAAATGTACAGACACTGTTTGATGAAAATATCTGTATATGATAAATACACACCCTGTATTTGACTCCAAATGAACCCACTCACAAGCTTGGGTAACCCTTGCGCTCCACAAATGTCCAGGAAAAATTTACTTGTATGTGTCGTTTAAAAAACACTGTGTATTTTACTCAATGTAAAAGCACAAATAGGCTTAATTAACCTTCGGATATGAATTATGCTACAGGCAAAATTGCTTCTTTGGCGGTGAAAAAGAACGTTTCTTTTACTAAGTACAACTGCAGAAAAATACTTAGTTAACCCTTGGATGTAAATTGCGCAAAAGAATTGAGCAACCAAAAACTACCAGCGTTGTAGCGTGTTACTATGTTGTGTATTTTATGGTACACAACAAGAGAAAAACTTCTAATTAACCTTCGGTTATGAATTATGCTACAGAAAAAATGTCTTTTTTGCCGGTGAAAAAGACGGTTTCTTTTAGTCACAACAACAGCAGAAAAATGCTTAATTAACCCCTGGATGTAATTTGTGCAAAAGAATTGAGCAGCCAAAAACTACCAGCTTTGTAGCGTGTTACTATGTTGTGTAATTTACGGTACACAACAAGAGAAAAACTTGTAATTTACCTTCGGTTATGAATTATGCTACAGGAAAAATGTCTTTTTTGCCGGTGAAAAAGACGGTTTCTTTTAGTCACCACAACAGCAGAACAACGCTTAATTAACCCCTGGATGTAAATTGTGTAAAAGAATTGAGCAGCCAAAAACTACCAGCTTTGTAGCGTGTTACAAATGCGTGTATCTTACTGTACACAGCAAGAGAAAAACTTGTAATTAACCTTTGGTTGTGAATTATGCTACAGGCAAAATGTCTTTTTTGGCGCTGAAAAAGACGGTTTCTTTTAGTCACCACAGCAGCAGAACAACGCTTAATCAACCCCTGGATGTAAGTTGCGCAAAAGAATTGAGCAACCAAAAACTACGAGCTTTGTAGAGTGTTACAATGGCGTGTATTTTACGCTACACAACAAGAGAAAAACTTGCAATTAACCTTCGGTTATGAATTATCATACAGGAAAAATTTATTTTTTGCCGGTGAAAAAGACGGTTTCTTTTAGTCACCACAACAGCAGAACAACGCTTAATTAACCCCTGGATGTAAATTGCGCAAAAGAATTGAGCAGCCAAAAATGAAGTGGTATTTGTATTGTAAAAACACTGTTTCTTTAAATGAATACAACAGGAACAGGCTTAGATAACCCTTGGATATTCAATGTGCTGTGAGCAGATAGCATTAAAATGTATATGCAGCTGCACTGGACGCACACTGGACTTCAGATCCAATACCCCACAAAATCAGAAATAGAACGTTAAGAGAAGCAATCTCTGAGACAAGCTGTGCCACCCCCCAAAAATCGCTGTATAAAAATGAGTTGTTTAGTAAGAGATATCATTAGCAGCCGTGGCAGCGCCTTCCCTGATCAGTACAGTGAGAGCGGTATGAGCTCCCAGCGTCACGCCCGGACTTATATAGTGCGGTGACGTAACAGAATCCCGCCGGTCTCCGATTGGCTTCATCTCTGCACATGTCATGTAGGCATTGCCCTTCTTCCTCCCAGAGTTCTTTGCTCCATGTAACGCCATGTGCTCGCAGCCATTTTATCAATCAAAAGCACACTTTGTTCACGCGAAGTACCCCAAACTTCGACTTCGTTCAGAACCGAAGTTTTCCTGAAATTCTAAACGAATTCCACTTCGTTAGAATCAATTCGCCCATCTCTTATGCTGATACATAAATAAAATTGTGGCAAAATTTTTTAAAACATAAAATAAAAAAAACTTAAATTCCTTTAAAAATATTAGAAACTTTAAGTACAAAAATGCAGAGTACAGAGACCTGTACTTCACTGCGTTTTAGTGTGAGATCTGCGATACAGATTATTCACACAGTGACCTACTTCTCACTGAAGAGACACAGTCATAGTTTCTGCATATCATTAACCTAGATTTTATACAGAGAAAAGTTTAAAACTCTGTAAGTGACAGAAGGGGAAAACCTGCCAAAATCGACCATTTTTTTAAAATTCAGGACCGTGGTTTTTGTCACATTTTTCGCAAAAACCGCTGTTGGTTCTTGTTTTTTGACATCGCACATACAATTGTATTCTATAAGAAGATGCTGAGACATCTAAAAGCTCTGGTGTATTATACAACATGTTGCCTAATACAATGGCACCAAAAGACGAGTGAAGAAAACATGACCTGTGGAGACTACAGGTCGCTTTTTTCTATAAAGCTGCAAGAACGATCGTGTTTTTGGCTCTATTAAAATCTTTTAAAATCTCTTTTGAAAGCGCCGAAAATACAATCGTATTGCTACTCCGTGTAGACATAGACTTACTCAGCTCTTGTAGCTGCGGAGAAAGAAGGTCAGTGGGGATTTGAAAGAATAAAGAGAGTGTTACAAAAGAAATGTCAACAGGAGGATCAACCAGATACAAATGTTTCCTCTCCTGTCACTCAGTTTTTCTTCTGGATGCGGTCTCGCTACACAATCTGAACATGTTATATACAAGTTTACATTTTTGACATTAGGAACCACCGGCTTTAAATAAATGCTCTGCGGCAAACTTAAGTTATAGATAGTGTTGATCGAAATGTTCGAAAAAAGTTAAATTTGAGTCAGACTTCATGATTTTTTAGAACTCGAGCCAAACCGAACATTCTACTGTTCGTTTGAGTAAATGTTTGAGTTCTACATCCCGTTCGACACGCTATTTTAATAGTTTTCATGTACGAAAATTGCCGTCGCAGTTTTAAGGCGCAGTAAATAAGTGTGCGCCTGAAAGTACGATCCTTTCAAAAATCTAGCATCAGGTATACCTTGCGTAGTAAACCAAATGCACCTAAAAAGGTGCATTGCGCAAATTGCAGCACATAGCATATCATTGGTATTGTTTGTAATGCGCTTATCGAGGCGTATTGTGCAACGGAGGCGCATAACATATCATTACTAGTGTTGAGCGATTATTATCGACAAAGTTGAAATCGGCACGGTTTTTATGTTGATCGGATCTTTTCGGTCACGCGATAATTTAGGTGAAAATCTGCGCATAATCTATTAATATCGCGCCATTTTCATCGCTTCCTGTCATTTTGGCGGCCAGCAAATCAGCTTAGAGAATAGAGCAGGGTGAGCAGGGTGAGCTGTGTGTGCGACGTCATGACTGGGATGTGTATGGGTGCGATTGGCTGGAAAAATCATATGACCTCGTTTTACATAGCACAGCCCTTCCTGTTCTGCCTCAGTGTGTTAGTGTGTCTCATAAGAGCAGGACGTGTGCTCAGTCTCTGTCCAAACAGCTCAGCGAAACTGTTCTATTTGTTCACAAAAGACAAACTATGCTTTTAGCTGTGAACATTAGAACTTAGGTAGATTTAGAGATTTGCAGATTTTTTTTACTTTGGGTGAGAATTTTAAAGCGCATCTAGCCTGTACAGTCTCGCGGGGGGGGGGGGGGGTGCGG
>JAODAL010039266.1:0-38184 GCA_025379985.1 Phyllomedusa bahiana
GCCTACTTAGTTTGGGCGGCTTTCAATTCTTTGGCGCAAATTTACCAACCAGTGGTTTTAATTAAGCGTTTTTTTTGCTGGTGTGCCTTGACAAAAAATAAAACCGTCCTTGTTTCAACGCCCAAATATATGAATATAATTTTTTTTTTGGTAGCCTAAAATTATTCACCCCACAAGCAAAGGGCTAATTAAAAACAAACTGGTAATCTTCTCCCTCCTTGTTTAGTGGTGGGCCCCCGTAGAAAAACACGCAATTGTAACACCACCGCTTAAACAAAAGCTACTAGTTTGTTGCGGCCTCAATTCATTGCGCAATTTATACATCCAGGGAGGTTTTAATTAAAGCTGTTGTTTTGGCTGGGTGTGCTGACAAAAAATAAAACCGTCCCTTATTCCAAACAACCGAAATAATAACATTTATTCTTGTAGCAAATAATTCCCCACAAGCGAAAAGGTTAAATTAAGCCTGTTTGTGCTTTTACATTTTAGTAAATACACACAGTTGCTTGTAAACGACCCACAAATAAAGTAAAATTTTACCCTGGCCATTTTGTGGGAGCGCAATTTAAAATATCCCAAGTGTTTACCCCAAAAAGCTTTTGTTTACTGGTGTTCATTTGGAAGTCACAAAAACAAAGGGTGTTAATATTTATCATATACAGATAGCTTTTTCATCCCCAAACATGTCTGTACATTTTTAGGAACAAACAGTAATGTCACAGAGGGTGGCCAAGGGGACTCCTGTGCAAAACGGCAGAGTGGCAAGTGGCCACAAACATTTTTCGAAAAACGGGCCTCCCAGGTCCCCCCCCCCCCCCCCACGCCAAGCAAAACAAGCAAGGGTGACGTCCCCCCGCAGCAGGGGTTCCACTTTCGTTGAGGCCCCCACAAACCTTGCCCCGCTGGTCCCCCATCTAGCGGGCCCCCCCCCGTGTGGGTTTTTTGTTTTTTCAGCAAACCCCAATGGTTTTTTTTCTTGATTTGGTTGACTAGGTTTTTCCCCCCATCCTCTTCCTCCCAGAGACATCTGACCAACCCCCAGCCCAAGAGTCCCCCCGGTGGGTGAAACCTCAGACTCAACAACTTAGTTGGCAGGCCCCGGGAGCCGGGTCCCCAGCGCCCTCCACCTTCCCTCATGCCCCGCCCTCCTGTTCCCATCCCATTTCCCCCTCCCACCCAGGTGATTCCATACTAAATGTGGCTTGGGCCCCTCAGCGCCACCTATATAGTCGAGGAAATGGAAATCCAAATTTTTGGAAGGAGGGCAGTCCCAGCAAGCAACGTGGCAGCGAAAGAAAATGGGGCACCAATATCGGCCCCCAGCTTCCTTGCAGTAAAGGGCGGCAAAAGTAATAGAATGTGGAGAGTGGGCCATGGGAAAAGGGTTTCAAATGTGGTGAGAGGTCAGCCCTCTGGCGATTACCAAAGACCGGTTGATGAGGAAAACAAGTAGTTGACGATGAAACACAAATAGTAAAATGAATGAATGTTAGCCGACCGCACTTGGGAGCCGGGGTGGAAGCAAAGGGCTATTCATCATCCCGTCAGGAGAAGAGGGGGGGCGTCAGCATTTGCGCGTCAGGCCAGCGCCCGCAGCCAGCAAGTGGGTTGGTTGTGGCCGTGAGGTCATCAGGTGGTATGCAGCCAGTTGTGAGGTCCCGGGAAGCCCAAGGTGCGGCCCACGGGGTATAGGAAAACCCCGCCTCTCGCAGGTCCCCCCAAGACAGTAGCGGCAAACAGGGGCTCAGCGAGGCCGCCGGCGGCAAAGTAAAACAAAGACCCACCTCAGTGCTGGAGCGTTGGCCCGGTAAAATCAGCTACTCGGGCATTCCGGGGCGGGTGGTGGTCAGTTCTTTGCTAAGGAGCCCACCGTGAGGAGCCGATTTTGGGGGTATAATGTAGAATCTGTGGCAGAAAGTGGAAAGCGTGTGGCCCAGGGAGCAAAACGTTGTCAAAACAACTCCCCTGGCGTCAGAACACATGCAGCCGTCACCATCCCGGTGGGCCCTGGTAAAGAAAAACGTGGCCCTTCAGAATGTTGGTGTGGTCCCAATCCTGCCCGCCTGCAAAGCAGCAAGCAGCGGCCCAGTGTGGGGCAACGCATGCCATATCCCACCCAGTCCCCAAGGCCCTCCACCACCCTCTGCAGATGAGGCCAGCTTGTTTTCTCTTTGAACATCCTCTCCCCGGTCCCCCAGATGGCCCCCTGCTCCTCCGCTACTCCATGGGCGGCCAGCAAATCGTTCAGAGAGGCCCCGATTGTAAAACAGAGGAACAACAGTATGCGTCCCCCCCCCAACCAACCTAAGGTTGCAGCAGACCGTGAAACCGTGCTCCCTTTCCCAAGTTGGTTTTGGTACTGCTAGTCCCACCCCCCTCCCTTTCCCAAAATGGTGGACTCTGCACCATTCCATGCAGTACCTTAATGGCTTAGTTGCCGAGGCCGAAGATGGATAGTTTTTTTCCCAGCCGTAAATTCCCTTTCTTTTCCTTCCCAAAAAGGCAGAACCAGCACTTCATAAATTATGTGTAGAACAGAAAAAGTGGGGTCAGTCCCTTTGAAGCTTATCTCGGTTTTTTTTGTTTCCAAGTTACATGGCAGCGCGGACCGTCCTTTTGGGAGCGTAACTACGGTCAGAGGTGGGCCCCAGTAACATGTCCCCCCCCCTTTAAACGGCCCCACGGGGGTGAATGTGCTCCCCCTTCCCTGACCGCATGCACACCAAACAAACTTGGACAGGAGACGGGCCGCCTCTTCCCCCCCCTCCCCAACGTTTGTCAAACCTGGGCTTGCTCCACTTGGCGCCAATTGTCCGCCCTCCTCCCCTCCCTCCCCCCCACCACCCACCATCTCAGCCTCCACAAGTTACGCTTTCCATTCATAAACCACATGTTTAGTGGCAACAAGCGGGTCACGCAGTTTTATTTCTACCACCCTAAGCTTTGCCTCCGGCGAAACCGAAGGGTCAACACAGGGAAAAGGACAAACTTGCTCCGCGTCAATGCAAAGCAAGAAATATTCGATGTGGTGTGCCCTTTTTCTCCGCGCCCCAACCTGCAAATTCGGAAACCATGGTGACGTGACAAATTGGGAAGGAACCATGTGACCCCCCGCCCGGCTGCACCGAGGAAGGGGGAGGTCCACCCATGCCCCGCCCTGGCAAGGCCGCACGTGTTTCAATCTGGTTTTTGTAAAAAGGGTTCCCTGAAGTCTTCCCAACCGAAATCTTTCCAGAACATTCCCTGAAAAAATGGCCAGGAAAACTGGTGCATGCAACTTTATATCCCATTCGTACAAAGCCAGGAAACAACCCTCCACGAGTTGGCCCACAGTCCGGCAGAAAACGGCCTCCCCCAACACCTCCTTTCTGATTTAATGCCGATGTTTCCCACCCCGCCACTGGAATTTCCAGCCCCTTGTTGCACAATGTTGGGACCGACTGTAAATGAACAGAGGAAAGGCCCATTAACGATTATTTTTATTGATCCCAGGTCAGACAGACATGTTACCTTCCCCCCCTGGTTGTTTAAAACTTTTTGATGTCAGCCAGGGGCAGCCCAATGCGTGACACCCCTGCCCCGTTTGGTTGAGGCCATTCGAGGAGGCCCCCAACGTTATATTTGTCCCCCAGTCCCCGCCCCAGGACAATACGGGATTGAATAAACGGTCCATTCCTCTGCTTCATGTCCTGGAACAGATTGCTGAAAAAATCAGTCCTGGGCAGGGGACTGGAGATGTGGGCCGAACTACATCCTCGTGGCCCCAACATGAGTCCCCGGTTGTGGGAAAACGAAAAATGGAGGGGAGGAGGAGGAAGGAAGGAGACATCTGGGAAGCACAGAAGCATTGTACCTGGTGAAAACTGAGTGGGATTTTTTTCCTACCCAGGGTGACAAGAGAGGAGGGAGCAGGAGCCCCTGGGAGGAGGTGGATGAGAAAGAGGAAAGACGAGGCCCAGATGAACTCCCAAGCCAACCGTGGCAGTATACAGTGGAAATGGAGTGCAGGGGGGAGGCCCCCCCTCGGAAGTTCCAGCTTATGGTGCAGAATGTCCCCCCCGCAGCATGGCTTATGCCTGGCTAGTTGGGTAAAACAGCCGAATTAGTCCCCCCCCCAGCATCCGCAGAGGGATGACTCTTTCTGTTATCCCCTTTTTTCAGGTCTTTCCCCACCCCACCCTATTGGGACCCCTCGGCTAACCGTCCAAAAAATGGGAGCTTTTTTCCCCCACTAATTTGAGAGTGAAAGAACAAAACTCAAATACTAAATAGGGAATCCCTCCGTAACATCAGTTTTTGCCGCCCACTGTCCCTATTGTGCGGCAGTCCGTCCCTCACCTCTGACAGGTTTTCTGACCCGGGGGTTTTTCCTCCCAGCGCACACGTACTACCCTGGGCCCGCTGGCTGGCTTTGGTGGAAGGTGGGGGGGGTAGGAAGCAGTACCAGCTCCCACAGCAAGTAACCTAAGTCCTGGGAAATAAGTCACTAAATGAGCAGCTTTCCTTTTCACCCCGCCTCATGAGGAGGTGCAGTCCCCCCCCCACCAGCAAGCAAACCAAATAGCAAAGCAAAGCAGCAAGGACCAAATGGAATCAATCCCTGGAACCACAGGTTTGTGGGGCCCCCTACTTGGCCAGCACTCGCCACCCCCCAGTTAGAAGAAAATCCCGCCTGGGACTTAACTGGGCCAGCCAAACCTTCTGGAATGTGTGGCGCGGTATTGGGTGCCCCGAGCAACCCTTGCCGAGTTTATTTGGCCAGTGGAGAAGCTGTCACAGTGCTCCGGCCCCAGATTAAAGTGGGAGGCAAATCAGAGCGGGTGTTCAGTGCGGCGGGGCCATCGTTACCCCCAAGGGAGAACCCCCCGGCTTGACCACGGGAAAATGTTTGAAAAAACCGACTGAACCTTTGTCAAGGATGAATCCAGGGCCTTGGAATCGCCCCCAGGATTTTTCCACTCAAACACCCAATGCCCCTTAAGGCGTCCCCCAGTCCTGGGTTTCACAAACTACCCTGGGCACCCTCAGCCCCACTAATTGCTGATTGCCTGCCACCCCCGCCTGGGATGCCACACAATCAGGCCTTGTTTAGTTTTCTTCCAAACTGCCTACCACCCGTCCTTTACCAGGGACTGGTATTGCGCCACCCCAACCTCAACCCTCTAGTCCCCATTGGTGCCCCACTTCTATGTGTCTCAAATGCTGGGCTTGGCGCTTTGTTGCCCTGTTGCCCCCACGTGGACCATTCCCCCCACACTGTGTCCATTGTGCCACTCCTGGTGGGCGGCCCTGGTACTTGTTTTGCCACCTCCAGAATGTCATTTGTTGCCCCAACCTCCTCCTGACCCCTCCATTGCAGTTGCTCCTGTCATCCACCTCCACTTCTCTGCATATGTGCCCCCACTAGCGCCTGACCTCCATGCTGCCTGCTCCGCCGTGAACCCTCCCGCTCTCCAAGTCCCCCCCCCCCATTGTGTGGCCCGCTCTGTGGCCCCTAATACTAATTTTGTGCCACCTGCAGAAAATGTCATTGTGCCACTCCCTCTGGACCTCCATGCTGTTTTTGCCTTCCCTGTCCCCATCCCTCCTAACCCTCCCCTCTGTCCATTGTGCCACTAGCCCCTGAAACCTCATGCCGCTGCCCTGCGTGGGACCCTCCCGCTCTTCTCCAGTCCCCCAATTGTGCCGCTCCTGGATGGGGGCCTAATACTATTTTGGCCAACCTGCAGAATGTCATTTGTGCCACTCATCTTGACCCTCATGCTGGTTTGCTTCCCTGGTTTCCCATCAACCTCCCCACTCTCTGTCCATTGTTGCCCACAGCCCTGAACCCCCTCATGCTGGCTGCCCCCCCCCCGCCGTGACCCCCTCTCCGCTCCTCAGTCATTTGTTCCGCCTTCTGTGGCCTAAATACCCTAAATTTTGCACACATGCAAGAATGTCATTGTGGCCACCTCCTCTGAAACCTCAGCTGTTGCTCCCCTTGTCCATCACCCCTCCACTCTTTGGTCATTTTGGTGCCACTTGCCTTGAACCTCATGCTGCTGCCCCTGCCGTGACCCCTCCGCTCCTCAGTCCATTGTTTGGGCCGCTTTCTGTGGCCTAAATACTATTTTTGCCCAACCTGCAGAATGTCCATTGTGGCCCCACTCCCTCCTGACCTCATGCCCATGTGGTTTTCTTTCCTGTCCATCACCCTCCACCCCTCTCTGTCAATTGGGAGGCCACTGGCCAGAAAACCTCATGCTGCTTGGCCCCCCGCCCGTGTACCGACCGCTCTCAGTCCATTGTTGCCGCCCTTGTCTGGTGGCCTAATAACTATTTTGCCCACCCTGCCAATAATTGTCATTGGTGCCACTCTCCTGACCGTACATGCTGGTTTGGCTCCTGTCATCACCTCCACTCCTCCTCCTGACCCCCCCCCCATTGTGCCCACTGTCCCCCCCTGACCCCTCATGCTGTCGAGGCCCCCCGGCCCGGGCCTGTGACCTCCGCTCTCAGGTCAAAATTTGTTGCCCCTTCCGCTCTGTTGGCCCTAAATACTATTTTTGCCAACCTGCAGAATGCATTGTGGCCCCACTTCCCTCTTGACCCCTCCATGCTGCTGCTTGTGGACCCTCCTGTTCCGTGCCCCCTCCCCACACTTGGTGTCGATTGTGGCCACTGTCCTTGACCTCATGCTGCTTTTGTGCCGTGGCTGCTGCCCCGTGCCCCTTCCCACTAGTGGCCTACTTCCTGTTTTTTTGCCACCCTCCCCAGAAATTTTGTCCCATTGTGGCCCCACTGTCTGAACCCTCCATACTGCTGCCCGCCCGGCCCCGCCGTGGAACCTCCCCCCCACACTGTATCGATTGTGGGCCCATGCTGTGTGCCCTAAATACCTTGTTTTTTGCCACCTTCACAAGAATGCATTGGTGCCACTGTCCTGACCTCATCCTGCTGGGCCCTTGCCCCGTGACCTCCACAACTGTGGTGGGATTGTGCCCCACCTCTGTGCCCTAATAAAACGTTTTTTTATTCCCGCCTCCAGATGTGTCCAAATTGTGCCACTGCCTCTGAACCACGCTGCTGGCTGCTGCCCAAGAACCATCCACCACCCTGTTTGTTAATGTTGCCACTCTGTGGGGCCCTTAAAAATACTTGTTTTTGGCCCGCCCTCCCAGAATGTTTCCCATTGTCCACTTGCCTGACCTCATGCGCTGTTGCTTTGCCCAGCCCCGTCCACCCACCACCTCCCCTCCACACTCTATCCAACTAAATGTTGCCCCACCTGAAAAGGCTCTCACAGCTTGTTTTTTTTTTGTTTCTTCCAGCTTTCCCTCGCTGGCATGACCTTTATCAGGCTACATAATTCCCCTTCCCCGCTTGAAGTTTTTTTGGTCAGTATTTTGGCCCTCCCTTAAGTTGCCCCAGGAAATTTTTTTAAATAGTGAAGCGATTTTCTAAGAGCGGCGGAAGTCCATGTTGCCGTTTGCCCCCATACTAAAACACAACATAGTAATGAATAAGCCAAACCAAGCCTTTCCCCTCCCTGCCATATATAAGTCCCCATTGGCAAACAAACGTTCTACTACAGCACCCCTGCAGGCTTCTGGGGCAGCCTGGAAATAGCCCTGTTTTTTAACGTGATTCGTTGCCCGAAGTAATTTTCGGGACCGCGAAAACCGAATTTTGGTCGGAAAATTCCGGCGAAGTGGGAACCGAACACGAACCGAAATTTTTTTTGAGAAATCCGGTGTTCCATCCCTAACTAATCATTTATATTCTTTGAAAAAACATCAACTATTATAAATTCAATCCGGTGGTAATATCACCAAATATTAGTGAATAGGATAAGGTTTAAAAACGCATACCTAGGCCAGACAAACCCAAAAATAACAATAAATTATGTTTTCTCCCCGCGCTCTATTCACAGCAAAGTGGGGATTTGTCAACCTTACCACCCTTTCAAACCTCTCACAGGTAAGATTAACTGTAAATTATTCCAAAAGGAACCAGGTTTAACATATGCCAGAAGTTGGTTTTTTTCTAGTAGGATAAACTCTTTCATGCATTCTTGGGCTGATGAACCAAAAATATGGTAAGTAATATCCACCATAAAAAATGGCTTGCCTAAAGTAACAATCCCTGCGACGGAGTAACTTGTAAACCCCCGACCCAAAAAGGGGTGACTCTGCAAAACTGGTACCTATTGAACCCTACAAATTTATCCTAATCCCCAAAAAAAACATGATGGAGTTCCCCCCCCCCCCCAAAAAAGAAAATGAAACGCTATAACCTAGAGATGAGGCGAATTTCTCAAAAATTCGATTTCGGCGGACTTCCCGCCGAATTTTTTCAGAACAAAAATTTGTATTCGGTCCCGAAATTTACTTTCGGGAAAGAATTCCGAGTGTTCAAAAAAACCAGCAACTTCCCAGGCCTTGCAACAGACCCTGCCATGGTTCTTAAGTAAACGTTGGTGCACCATAAATGCAATAAATATGTCCAAGAAGGGAGCTTGGTTTGGGGTCTTTTCATACAAAATGTATGTGTTATTTAGTTTGATGACCATGCAGATAACTGGCCGTCCGCTCTTTAGAAAAAATCGCTTCCAACCTATAAAATTCCTCTGGGCACAAACTAAGAGGGCTCAAAACTGACCAAAAAAAACCTGAAAGCGGGAAATGTAGCCCTGAATCTAAAACGTCATGGTGCAATCGCCAGCCTGAGGAAAAAAAACAAGCCTTGAGGGGCCTAACGATCCCTACCCATAAAAGCGTCCCAAATGAACAACAGTAGTAGGTTACTGTGGACTGCCAAAGATCGCAGGCCACAGTAATGGGACAAACACAGCAAGGAAAAGTCCCCCCCCCCCTGGCTAGGCCACAGCATCCCGGTTGTCATCTACCACCGGTGCCATGTTGTGTTGAGACACAACACAACATGGGTGTCCCCCATCACACTTTCTCCCTTAATGACAATTTTTTGACCAACCCCAGCCAAGAGTCCGGGTGGGGTTTATGTCCCCCACAACACAAAACACAAACCCCTATTGGTCTATGGCCCCCGGGAGGCAAGGGTTTAGGGGCCCCCGTACCCTCACCTTTTCTCCTCACCCCCTCGGTTCCCCCCCTACTTTTCGATTCCCACAGCCCAGAAAAACTACTATGTGCTGTGGCCCTCTGGCACCCAACTTAATAACAGTGAGGAAATAGAACTATTTGGAGAGAAACAGTGGGCAAAGCCAAGAGGTGGGGAATACCCCATCTTCTGCTATCTGCTGCTTAGTTGGCAGAAGCGGGGCCCAAATAGTGGGAGAGGTAGAGTGGGCAATGGGGGGGTTATAAATGTTGAGAGCGGTCCCCCCCCCAGGTTTTTTTGTACGCGTACAGACAAACCTACAACACCGTATGAAGGGAGGGACGTGTGCTGGTGGAACAGGCAAACCACAATCGATGTTATCTTTGGATTCGCCACATGGGAAGCTTGGGAAGAATCAGGCGAGGCTGGTGACAAGTTAATATCCTGGTGTTCTTAGTTTAAAACAAGGCATAAAGTCCCCCCCCAAATGTGAAAATTCAGGTCCCACCTCCATACCTCCCATTTTGCCCTGCCCCCTTTTCCTCCCTGGGATGAAGGTGGCGCCCTAACCGCGGTCCCCCGCCCTACCCTCGACTACCCATAGTCCCCCGGCTACTGGAAAGGCATTCCAAGTTTATCTACCTACATTTAAGTTTTTTAGGAGACGGGAGGAGACAGGAGGGCTGGTGGGACGAACAGACCCAAAATCTGGGGATCTTTGGTACAGTAAAGAGAGTTAAAGTCCCTGGGCCGGAGATGTTAAAGTTGTGGGTTGTTCCATCCCAGCAAACTGGGGTGGTTTTTGAAAAGCCATGTGTAATGCTATGTCAGCGACCCAGACCAACCGTGTAAAAAAACCAGAGTTCAAATCATTATCATAAGGGAGAAGAGAGCAAGCAGCTTATGCGTTTGTCCCCAGCAGGGTCGCAGAGCCCGTAAGTCCCGGTTAGTTGTGGCGCCCGGGAAGTCCAGCAGGGGTGGCAAGCGAGTAATCGAGGAGTTGGGAGCCAAACGGCCCCCAATGATTTATTACCACCGCCACACCTTTTGTCTAGGTACCCCCCCCCCTCCCAGAAAGTAGCCGGCAATAACAAGTGGGGCCTCCCAACCCTGTGGTGGCAGCGGCGGTAAAAAACATGGTTCCCAAGGTTCCACCCAGCTGCAAGCAACCTATGTGTTGGTAAAATCCACCTACATGGCTGGTGGTGCCAGTTTTTTTTTTGAACGAGACACCAGAAGAGGGGTTGAGACTTAACTTATAAATAGACTCTGGTGGGGCAAAAAGTAAAAAAGCGTGACCAGAGACCAAACTATTTGGCACCTACGGCCCCCCCGCAAATCAACATCATGCCCCCAAGTTATTGTCCACCATACCAATGTTTCCAGATATGGTGTGTCCATCCTGTCCCCCAAACAGCTGTAGGCCACCCAAGTGGCCTCCCCCATTTTCAGGCAAGTTCGAAGGCTTTCACCCCACCTCTGTGCCAAAGACAACTCCCCCTGGTTACCTAATTCCATCATCCCCTACCGGTCCCCAGATACTCCCCTGCCGTCCTCCGCACTCATGTGTTGGCCAGCAAGTCCGCTCACGCGAGACGATTTTGCCCAAGAGACAGCAAAGTAATGGTGGGTCCCCCCCCCCCTAGCCCATCCCTAAATTCCTGAAGCATTGACCCTATGTCCAATCCCCCTGTCCCCCCAGTTGGTTTGTACTTAGCAGTTCCCCCTCCCATTCCCAAGTTGGTGACACAATCTTGCCAACCATTTCAAATAAGCTTGCCCCCAGGAAAACTTAGGGCATTCACTACTGCCCAATGTTAACGACAACGGGGTTAGAGTTCCCTCCTCGTGACAACCGCAAGAAGGTTTGGGCAGCGGCCACGCCCAAGGGGAGCGCGGTCGTAAGTAAGTCCCCCCCTCCCCGGTTTTTTTTCCCCACCAGAGCCCCGCTGCAAGGCAGGAAGGGACCCTTTCTGCAGCGGGCAGTCACCTACCAGGGGCTCGCTTAACCCCTGGCCGACGAACCCCCCCCTGAGGCTTGGAGGAGGCCAAGCCGAGGGGCGCAAATGCCGAAGGTAAAAACCGAATACGTAAGAACGAAACTTGTTAGTCCAAAGGTCCAGGCCAACAAGGGTCAGAGGCAGGCGGCGGAGGAATTCAAGGGTCCCAGTAAACCAAATAAGCAGAAAGGTCCCCGGGTACAAACGGCCAAAGACACTGAACCTGAAAGAACAGGGGGAAAATTAGAATGAAAACAGGAAAAGAAATAATAATAAACAGGGGGAAAATTTTAATTAAACAGGTAAAACAGGGGAGGGCCCCCTCCCTTTTTTCTTTTTCCACCGGATTAACAGGGGAAGGGCCCCCTCCACCCTTATTCCACCGTTAAACAGGGGAGGGGGGCCTCCCCTTTTTTTTTTTTTTCTCCTCATCGTTTTAACAGGGGAAGGGCCTCCCCCTTTTTATTTTTTTTTGTTCCACCATTAAACAGGGGAGTGGGGCCTCCCCATTTTCCACCGTTAACAGTGGGTGAAATGGCCCTCCCTTTTCCACAGTTAACAGGGGAGGCCTCCCCCCTTTTTACAGTCGTTTAACAGTGGGATGGGGCCCCTCCCCTTATTTTACCACACCGTTTAAAGGAAGGGGAGGGGGCCCCTCTCCCTTTTTTCCACCGTTTTAAACAGGGGAGGGGCCCCCTCCCCCCTTTTTTCATACAAAGCCAGTTTTTTTTTTGAGCAGCTTTTTGTCTTTTGCTTCTTTTTTTTGTCTGGCCCCCATTCCAATTTTTTGGTACTGAATTTCACCAACAGGCATAACAGGAAATGCAAAATAAGCCACCTAAAACATTTCCTTGTTTGTTATGGTCCCCCCTCCTTCAATTCAAAGTTTTTTCCGTTAAACTCCTGCCAAAGTTTGAACAAACTGGATGTATTGGCAGAAACTGGATTTTTCAAAACACCCAAGATTAATAACTACTATGAGTGTTTTTGATTGTCACTCTGCTTGTCCTCCTCAACGGTCTTGGGTATACAGAAGGGCTTACCGCGTGCTCCGCAAAAAAAAAAAAACCCTTCCCCATGCCATCATTCGACAAAATCATAACTGCAAGAATCAGTGGGTGGTCCGGCCCCCAGCTCCTTGCGTTGCCAAAGTAGGCTGCTGACTATTGCCCCCTCCCTCCAAATTGTTTCATTCCTTGCCTTAATATAAGGGGCGCTTTGAGCCCAGAAACCACATTGTAAAGCTCTCTGGCCCCTGAAGGGAAACCCGGAATGGAAACAGTGGCGGGTTTTGAAGGACAAGGTGGAGGGGCCCTGTTGGACCCCGACCCCCGCCTTCATCCCGGCCAATGCCCCAACTAAGGTGTGTTGTGTCTGACCCCTTTCCCCCCCATCGAGACACATGGGAGGCTCTTGGTTGGGGGTTTGGTCCCCAGATGTCATCTGGGGAGAAAGTGTAAATGGGGCCTAAGTTCCCCCCAACAAATCAAAGAAACCCTTGGGTTGTCCTAGACCACAAACACGGCCCGCTAGGATGACAGCATCAGTTGTTGGTGGCACTCAACCGAGTGGACCCCCTGCTGCAGCCGACCGTCCCCCGATTGCTTGTGCTGCGACCTGGGGGCCCCCTGGTTTTCCCAGGTAATGTTTGTGCCCCAACTGGCGGGCCCACTCGCCCAAGGTTTATGGAATAGCCATGCCAAGCCTCACTCTTCCCTGACCATTACTGGGGTTTGGTTTCAAAAATGGTACAGACACTGTTGTTTGGGATGGAAGATATCTGTATATGAATAAAAATACACACCCTGTATTTTTGACTCCCAAATGAACCCCATAAACAAGCTTTGGTAAACCCTTGGATATAAAATTTGGGCCGCTCCACAAATGGCCAGGAAAAAAAAATTTACCTTGTATTTGTCCCGTTTTTTAAAAACACTGGGTGTAAATTTTTTACTGAAAGTATAAAAAGCACAAACAGGGCTTAATTTTAACCTTTGGATTGAATGGAAATTAATGCTACCAGCACAAGCAAAAATTTCCTTCATTTGGCGGTGAAAAAGAAAATGGTTTTTCCCATTTTTAACTTGAATTAACAACTTCAAGAAAAATTCAACTTTAAGTTAACCCTTGGATTTGTAAATTTTTGCGGCCAAAAGAAATGGTGGCTTGCCCACAATTAACCACTTAGGTAGCCGTGGGTTAAAAAACGGCGTGTATTTTAAACGGAAACACAACAACAAGCAATAACTTTGTTGAATAACCCTTTCGGTTATTAATTATGCTACAGGCAAAAATTTCCTTCTTTTCTTCTTTGTGGCAAAGTGAAAAAACAATGTTTTTTCTATTCTATTTAGTGAACCACTAACAGCTAGAAAAAACAAACGCTTAAATTAAAACCCCTGGATCTAAATTTGCTCTGCAAAAATAAATGAGCAAACCAAAAAATGAAGTGGTATTATTGTATTGTAAAAACCGCTGTTTTTCCCTTTAAATGAATACAACAGGAAACTGGCCCCTTAAGATTCCCCCTTGGTATATTCAATGTGCTGGTGAGCAATAGCCATTAAAAAAATGTTAAATATGCAGCTTGCCATTGGGAAACGCACCACTGGAGACCTTCAAGTGCCAATAACCGCCCCAAAAATTCTGGAACGTTAAGGAGAAGCAGTCCCCTCTTGAGACAAGCTGTGAACAACCCCCAAAAAATAATTGCTTGTATAAAAAAAGTGGAGTTCCCCTTCAAGTTTATTAGATATCATGAGCGGCCCCGCGGCAAAGCAACCTTCCCCTAACACCCAGCAACAGTGGGAGGAGGACCTTGTTGAAATATTCCAGCGGTCGGCGCCCGGACTTAATAAAAGTGCCCGGTTAAACAAACGTTTCCAACCCAGTGAAAAAAAGCTCCCCGCCGGTCCCCTCTTGATTTGGCCTTTTCCATCTCTGCACATGATAAATGGAGCCCCCTGTGGCCCTTCCCTTCCCCTCCCAGACTTGTAGGTTGTAGGTCTTTGCCCCCCTGTAACGCCTATGTGCTCCGCAGCCATTTATCAATTAAAAATAACACACACTAACTCTTCGTTTCCCCAGCGAATCACCGCAAACCCTTCCGCCTTCCCCGTTCCAGAATCAAAGGGGTTTTCCCTGAAAATTCCTAAAAACGAATTCCACTTCGTTACAATAAAATTCCACCCCATTCCTTTAAAGCCTATAACAGTTTATTTTAAATGTCCAGACCGCGTTTTATCCCCTCTGAATCAAAGAATCTTTCTTTTAGTGCGTCTAAAAAATTTTAATGGTTCCCCACAGTGGCAGAAAAACCCCTTAGGCCACTGGACTAGTGGGTCCCCCCCCCATGCCCTCGTCTTGGGCCCGTAATAACTAAAAAAAAAAAAACCAGAACTTTCACCTCTACAAGCCCACTGCCAATTCCATAGTCCCACGCGACCAAAAGCTTTTGGTATTTACTAATGGAATCCCCTCCAGTAGTAATAACATGAAAATATTGGTCCCACAATGGAATTCCCCCTGCCGCCAATCCACTTAGAGCATTCCATGTTGCTTTCTAACGTGCAAAAGCAGAGGATCCCACAAAAGACCACTGGTTTGGACTCATGGACATGTTACACTAGGTGTACCTGAAAATCAATTGTTGGGGGCGAATGGGGAAAATATTGGCTTCGATAAATAAACGAGCCGTGGCATTGGCCTACTTTGAGAAGCAGTTGGGTCATGTTTTTTTGTGTACCCTGGCCCTGCCCGTGCCTGTGGTGGTGGTCCCTCTTTCCCCTTGGTCCCCACCCAGCTCCTCTCTTCTCCCTCCTTACTTGCTTCATGCAGCTCATTACCCCTTGACCATGGTCCCTTACAACCGTTGAGCATTGTGTGGCCCAAACGACCCTTGATGATCTAAAGGGCTAGCATGTACCACCCAGCTTTCCTACCAATCTAATGTTTTGCCCCCTTCTGCCTAATTAACCCTTGCTGCAAGAGTTTTTTAAGTGTGACTTCCACAGCAACTAGAGTTTTGTTTGTTTAATCCCTGTTTCTCCTGGTTTCTGAACCTTTTGGCTTGTTGTCTGTCCCATTAACTTTGTTTCCACGAGCCCCTGCCCCTAACCTCCAGCTATTTTGTGGACCCACTATGCCTTCTGTCCCTATTCCCCTCATTAACCACATCTGTCCATCAAGCTGTTCCCCCAAAGTATCTACCTGCTTTTGGGGGGGTAACGACCTGGGGGTCCCTGCAGGGAAGACCAAATCCTTTGTTTAAGGGGTTAAGAGGTTGAAGACCACAGGGCTCCTTAGGGGGTGTTCACATGGCATCTTTTGGGATGTATTTTTGGGCATAATGCGGTTCTAATTTCACCAAAATATGTGCTGCAATACGCCCCAAACAATGTATAATACACTTGTCATAGATTTCAATGTAAAATACATGCTGTCAATCAAACACCATGTATTTTACGCTCGGAATTTAGCGTGCGTCTGAAAATAATTTACGTCAATTCTTTTCAGGGAATACGTGTCGTCAAGCATTAAAATATAGAAGGCAGATATGTGTCTCAGGCTATTGCTAGGCATTTGCGCTGTTGAAATGGCACGCTTGCTTATAATTTCAACAGTACAATGAATGCGTACTGAGTGCGCTGCAATCTGACATGGGAACCCAGCCTTTGACTAGGTTCCTCACCATGGTTCTACGCAAAGGCTTGCAGGTGATCCGGTGGATCCACTACCTGACCTGTGACACAGCAATACACTGGAGAATATTAACCAAGAACTACAGGAGAAGACGAAGGTTGAGATGAAAATCAGAAACACATACTACAACCATAAGGCGGGAGGGTCTTAGGTGTCCACCATGTATGGATTCTGAGAATAAAAGGACTTTTATAGCCAGATATTTTTAGTATGTTTTCTGATGTAAAGTCTCAAGCATCACAGGTGTGATTTGTGCAGTTTTGGTATGGAATGAAGTCATGCCCATTGGGCACAATATCACCGATCGCTGGTTATTTTTTTTATTTTATTCGTGGTCAGTGGAGAGGTTTATGAAAATCTTGGAAAATCCCTTATTTGGGAAATTGGGAGATTTTTGAGAATTGGGAGATCTCCATGTACAGTACATTAGTCAGACGATGCCACCAAAATCGGTAAGTTAAGCCAACTATCCCTCAATATATATTGGTTCCTTTTTTCCAACCCTGCAGAGCTTTAGAAGTTATGGATTTTAGGACCAATATAGACATTTTTATTTTTTTCATACAATTTCTTTGCATGAATAAATGTTTGTGTTTTGCATTTCAAGATGCACCTGGGTTTTAGAGGAGGAAAATAGGGATAAAAATCTAGAGCAAAAATTGTGGGCTGTAGTGTAGTTTTTATTGGTACCATTTTGAGATAGATGCAACTTTTTGATCACTTTTTATTCCAATTTTTTGGGAACCTGAAATGACCAAAAAAAAACTCAATTTGGGTGTTTGGAATTTTTTTCTCCTACGATGCTCAGCGTATGGTATAAATGATGTTATATTTCAATAGCTCAAACTTTTACGAATGCGACGATACCAATTATAGTTTATGTAACTTTTTTATTTTTTGTATTTGTTAAATGGCAAAAAGGGGTTGATTTAAACTTTATGGTGACATGTATGAGACTTGGCGCCGACACACCAGTTGTAAATCGATATAGAGGTGTGCAGAATACGACTGTATGTATGGACCTGTCATGTGTGGGTTCATAAATCAGGTGTGTAGTATGCTTGGCATAGCATAGCATTCACATAATTCACCAAGTTTTGGCATACGACTTTTCATATATCTATAGGACAGGGCTACGACAGTTTTTTTGGGCTCAAAACACAGCAGCAAACTGAAGCCCTGTTCATACATGCTTCACTTAATATTTTTTTTCTTTTTGCTTACTTTTACAATTAGGACGACTTCTATGCATGCGCTATTTTTTTTTTTATATCTTGCTCCAAAAAAATGTCATAGCACTGTTTGATAGATGTATGAACCGTCGTATGCCCAAACTTGGTGCAATCTGTACTAAACATGACATTTTTGAATTCGTCAAAGTTTGGTGCGAAACTGTCATAAAAAGTTTGCCGCACCAAAATGTTTGACGCATTACACTTTCATGCATATTGATGAATTATACACTCGTAGTGTGTAGACACCAAGTTACATAGATGTCGCCCTAAAGTACATGACCACTACAGGGCATGATCCCTTGTTCTATATATGGCAGTACTGTTGTACTGCTGTATATAAGATTTTCTCTCATAACCTATCACAACCCTACCTATGCCAGGGTGTAATAGGTTTTCGTATATAGCAGCTATGGAAGCCTGCAAGAGGCTTCTGGCAGCCATGACAACCGGTCATCCCCCTGCAATTACGTAGTGGTGGGGCAACTGGAGGGAGTCCAAAGTGGTAACAACAGGGATCCGCAGCCTGCCGCCTGTGCTGGCTCAACGCATGTGCCCGCTCCATACTTCCCGAATGTAGTATCTAGGCAGGCAGGAGGCTGAAAAAGGGGTGATGCTGCAGGAGCTGGATTGCATTTTAGGAATGGAGCATCTTAGTTATGAGGAGAGGTTAGTAGAATTGAACTTATTTAGTCTTGAGAAAAGACGGCTCCGGGGGAACATGATTAATTTATATAAATATATAAATGGTCCCTACAAAAAGTATGGGGAAAAATTATTTCAAGTAAAGCTCCCTGAAAAGACAAGGGGACATTCCCCTTTAGCTGGAAAAAAAAAGGACTCAATCTCCAGTGGAGAAAAGCGTTCTTCACCTGTGAGAAAATGTGGAATCTGTGGAATAAACTGCCTGAGGAGCTGGCCACAGCAGGAACAGTTGGGAGTTTCAAGAAAGGCTTAGATAATAAACCCGAAACTAAAGAATTTAATGCGTTTCGTAGCTATGTAAAATTCTGGATCCTGGCTGGTGGCGGCTCTGGGGTCAAAGATCGGGTCTCCCCTGGAGCAGATTGGTTCTTGCTCTGTGGGTTTCAGGGCATTAACTAGTGGGGAGGCTGAGTTTGAAATCCTTGTCTCCGGCCCTTCACCTCCTTTTTCCTCACCCTAGGTTGAACTTGATGGACACGTGTCTTTTTTCAATCGTACTAACTATGTAATTTATGTAAACTATATGTGTCCATTAACAGTGTCCTACCTATTACTAGATATCCCCTCTTGTATGGGCTGCATAAAGCCCCAACAGGTCGCTATAGCTACAGACCGTTTATCTTCTATAGGTCAGCAGGGTTTTGCTATAACTACAGCCCGTTTGATCTCTCTGTGGCTGCCAGCACGGGTTGCTTAGCTAAGACCTTTTTAAAATCTCTTAAGGGCTGCCAGCGCGGGGTTGCTATAAAAAAAAGACCTGTTCAGTCTCTCTGATAGGCTGCCGCCTGGTGTTAGTACAGACCTTTTTGATCTTCCGATAGGTGCCAGTGCTGGTCGTATAGTACAGACCTGTTTGTTCTCCTGATGGCGCAGCACTGATTGCTTTTGCTACAGACCTGTCCCTGCAGGCCAGTAGAAGACAGTAAACACACCCCTGAATTCAAAAATGAAACTGAGAAAACAGGACTGTGGTAAGATGAATCGATTTTTGTGAGAAAACCCCTTTTTTAACCCCTGCCACCGTTCTCACAGCATCCCCCCACTCCAGCTACCGTTGCCTCGATATTACATTGGACTATAAGACGCCCCCCATTTTCCTTCCAGATTTGAGGGGAAAAATATCTTTTATTCTTTGTACTCTATAGCCCAGTAGGAAGCAGAAACGTAAATGATGCATTCATCAAGAGGCTTCCATTTATCAGCTCCTCAAAATCCTGACAAGTTGTAAGCACTGTGACCTTTTGAGTAATTTGGCAACGTCAAACAAAATAATAAAACTACGATTCCATAAAGGAAGTTTTTAAGTTATCGGATGATAGATTACGACAATGGTGACGATAAAAATTGGGGAAAATTTAAGGGGAAGACATTTTCTTGGCCTTTACTAGCCTCTATGGTCTGGTGAGTTTCTGGATTGTAAATGCAGTGTCTATTCATTCTTTTTCAATTCTAAAAGTCTTAAGGTTTGGTCTCAAATAGGTCAAGAAATTGAATTAATGTAAGAATGTAGAATATTTACTGAATACACTAATAGTCAAAGGTGCAAAACATTTCGGTTGGTTTTTCAAATTTTAAATTTTGGGATCATTAACTTTTCACTGCAGGAAGGAAAAAAACTTATAATTACTGTTGATACTGTCTAGAGAACAAAATTGTTACAAAATGAATTATGTTTTGCATGTCGATTTGTCAACTACTTTGTGCCATGCCAATACAGGGGCTGGCCTTTTTACAGCATACTTTCTCTTGTAAGGGGGCCAGACAAGATACTAGTTCAGCAAAGGTTCACATACTTTTTTGGCCCACAGATATGAGATATTTGATAATTTTCCTTAAAGGGGTTTTGCCACGAAGTAATATTGACGTGGGAAACTTGCAAACTAAATAATAAACATTTTCACCATTCATTTTTTTTAAAAATTCTGCCACCGTTTTTGTTTTTTGCTGCTTTTTTAGTGACCCATTGTTTACGCTCATCCCGGGGTAAAAACCTGATTTGGAGTCCTCAGGGGGGTTGCACTTGTCAGGCATCACTTTCCCCCAGGCAGCTACTGAGTGTTAAAACCCCCCGGGTGCTGTCACTCTACTCCCGTCTTTGGATTAGTTAGAAATAAGTCAAACAGTGAAAATAAAAAAAAAAAACCTCAATCAGGTCTGTGCATTGATAAAGAAAAAAAAAAAAACCACAGGTTTTTTTCGACAGGGTTTTGAACCCTAGGACCCTTGTCTGTGAGGTTAACTTTCCCTCTGGCTCTCACAGTTCTATACAAAAACCGCCTTTCTTTGATACAGAGGGGGAAAAGGCCTGGTGTGTCATCCTGCTGGGCCACATGTATGCAATTCAAAAAATCACCACGCACCCTTCTGAGAAAAAGAGTTGAAGACTGGATACAGGGGGATAAAATTTGAGATTGGGGCAAAACCCCCTTTAAATGTATAAATAAGCAAATCTAATATTTTGACTCATTTGTTTGATTTGGATCTTTTAATTTATATTTAGGACTTGTGTGAAAATCTGATGTAGTCTTAGGTCAAATATTTCTAAAAATCTAAAAAATTCAGAAGGACTCACAAAATTTCAAACACCACTGTGTTCCACAACTTTTTGAAATTTAGAGGGAACATGTACAGAGAAAATCAAATGTTGCATGGTAACACACTATAGCAGTTAACAATCTAAACTAGAGTCATGAGGGCACCGCTCATGGAAGCTTATAACCAATATGGATGACGCAAAAGGTAGAAAGTGCTCATTTTGCACAAACTATATTTTATAGAAAATAGGGTCATAAACATAACGTTGCATTAGTAAGTCGTTCATTCTATATATGTGCATGTATGAAAATGTGAGATGTAGTAGGTGCAGGAAGTGGTGGAGATACTGGTGAATGAAGGGATAATGTAGACAATGGTGGGGGGGGGGGGGGAGAATTAAAGGAGTTTTGCCTCTTCGCAAAATCCCTATTGGAGGCCAGCTAGTAACAAGTTGCAAGTCGGCCTCAGTGAATGGGGAGAAGGCCTGACAAAAATGTGGGAGATAGTAGTTGTCACGGTTCATGCCGCGGTCCCTGCCTTGGACCGTCGGCCTGTCCGTGCCTGCCATGTCTCTGCTGGGGCTCCCTGTGCAGGGGTCCCAGCAGCCTGTGTTCTGCTATGTACTTGCCTGTCCAGTCTTGTTGCTTCCTGGGTCATGTCTGTGCACTGTGCCTCCTAAGGCGTGCGCGCGGCAGCTTCCTGCCTATGTTATAGTTTCCTGTTCTGTGCACCTTCCTCTTCACCCTTGACCTCTGGCTATAAGAGGAAGTTCTTGTCTCTACTCTGGGTCAGTTCATTGCAGTCTGTTACAGCCTCTTGCTGTGTCTGGTTGTGTCCATCTTGAGCTCTTGCAAGTATCTCTGGAATTAACCCTGGAGATGCTGGTCATGTCTGTGTCATCTGAGCTCCTGACCTTCTGTCTGTCTCCTGTTACGTCTGATGTCTCTGCACCTGTCCTGTGTCCTGCCTCGGCACCTGTTCCTGGTCTGTACCTGTCGTGTTACCCGTCCGGTTCCTGTTGTATCCTGTGGTGTACGTTTATCCCTCCTGTATCCTGCTGTGTTCCTGAGTACGTTTTACCTGCCCTGCTTATGTTCTCCTATGTTCCTGTGTTCCTGTCCTGTACCCCGGCTGTCACCGCAGGTAGCCATGTCAGGGGTAGTGACCTGGGGGTCCCGCAGCCAAGTCCATCCCGCTTTGCGGCGGGCTCTGGCGAAGACCAGGGGCCCCTTAGACTCCACTCCCTGGCGTGGTCCTCCAGCTACCACCTCGCCTGCGGTGATCACAGAGGATCCACACCCGGATGTCGGCGGTCGGCGCCTCGGCATACGTCCATCGGCGCCGCACCGTTACAGTATGAACTGACCATGGATCCCGCCGGGGTGACCCTGCCCTCGTCTAGAGCGTCTGCACCTGTTGCCTGGCTCATGGTCCAGCCCAGAGCATCCGTTTGGCCTAGCTCATGGTCCAGCCCAGAGCTTCCGTTTGGCCTAGCTCATGGTCCAGCCCAGAGCTTCCGTTTGGCCTAGCTCATGGTCCAGCCAGAGCTTCGTTTGGCCTAGCTCATGGTCCAGCCCAGAGCTTCCATTTGGCCTAGCTCATGGTCCAGCCCAGAGCTTCCGTTTGGCCTAGCTCATGGGCCAGCCCCGAGCACCCGTTTGGCCTAGCTCATGGTCCAGCCCAGAGCACCCGTTTGGCCTAGCTCATGGTCCAGCCCAGAGCACCCGTTTGGCCTAGCTCATGGTCCAGCCCAGAGCACCCGTTTGGCCTAGCTCATGGTCCAGCCCAGAGCACCCGTTTGGCCTAGCTCATGGTCCAGCCCAGAAGCACCCATTTGGCCTAGCTCATGGTCCAGCCCAGAGCACCCGTTTGGCCTAGCTTCTGAGTCCCTGGGGCTAACGGTCCCCCCCTGAGCCTTCTGAGTCCCCGTGGCTTACGGTCCCGCCCTGAGCCTTCTGAGTCCCCGTGGCTTACGGTCCCGCCCTGAGCCTTCTGAGTCCCCGTGGCTTACGGTCCCGCCCTGAGCCTTCTGAGTCCCCGTGGCTTACGGTCCCGCCCTGAGCCTTCTTAGTCACCCTGGCTTTACGGTCCCGCCTGAGCCTTCTGAGTCCCCGTGGCTTACGGTCCCGCCCTGAGCCTTCTGAGTCCCCGTGGACTTACGGTCCCGCCCTGAGCCTTCTGAGTCCCCGTGCTTACGCTCCCGCCAAGAGCCTACTGAGTCCCCATGGCTTACGGTCCCGCCCTGAGCCTTCTGAGTCCCCGAGGCTTACGGTCCCGCCCTGAGCCTTCTGAGTCCCCGTGGCTTACGGTCCCGCCCTGAGCCTACTGAGTCCCCGTGGCTTACGGTCCCGCCCTGAGCCTTCTGAGTCCCCGTGGCTTACGGTCCCGCCCTGAGCCTTCTGAGTCCCCGTGGCTTACGGTCCCGCCCTGAGCCTTCTGAGTCCCCGTGGCTTACGGTCCCGCCCTGAGCCTTCTGAGTCCCCGTGGCTTACGGTCACGCCCTGAGCCTTCTGAGTCCCCGTGGCTTACGGTCCCGCCCTGAGCCTTCTGAGTCCCCCGTGGCTTACTGCCCGCCCTGGGTTCCCCTCCCATTTTGCCTAGTGCCCCGCTTGTTCCTCCCATGCACCTCCGTTTCTAGGTTTTCCCTATACTGGCTATTATACAGCCTGTACTTGGTTTTGGGGTTGCCCCCGTAGAAGTGGCGGGCCCCTGGCCTATGTGGAATGCCATTCTGTGATTTGGAGGGGGAGGAGGGGGCTTTGAGGGGGGGGGTACTGTCACGGTTCATGCCGCGGTCCCTGCCTTGGACCGTCGGCCTGTCCGTGCCTGCCATGTCTCTGCTGGGGCTCCCTGTGCAGGGGTCCCAGCAGCCTGTGTTCTGCTATGTACTTGCCTGTCCAGTCTTGTTGCTTCCTGGGTCCTGTCTGTGCACTGTGCCTCCTAAGGCGTGCGCGCGGCAGCTTCCTGCCTATTTATAGTTTCCTGTTCTGTGCACCTTCCTCTTCACCCCTGACCTCTGGCTATAAGAGGAAGTTCTTGTCTCTACTCTGGGTCAGTTCATTGCAGTCTGTTACAGCCTCTTGCTGTGTCTGGTTGTGTCCATCTTGAGCTCCTGCCACGTATCTCTGGACTTAACCCTGGAGATGCTGGTCCAGTCTGTGTCATCTGAGCTCCTGCCCTTTCTGTCTGTCTCCTGTTACATCTGATGTCTCTGCACTGTCCTGTGTCCTGCCTCGGCACCTGTTCCTGGTCTGTACTGTCGTGTTACCCGTCCGTTCCTGTTGTATCCTGTGGTGTACGTTTATCCCTCCTGTATCCTGCTGTGTTCCTGAGTACGTTTTACCTGCCCTGCTTATGTTCTCCTATGTTCCTGTGTTCCTGTCCTGTACCCCGGCTGTCACCGCAGGTAGCCACGTCAGGGGTAGTGACCTGGGGGTCCCGCAGCCAAGTCCATCCCGCTTTGCGGCGGGCTTTGGCGAAGACCAGGGGCCCCTTAGACTCCACTCCCTGGCGTGGTCCTCCAGCTACCACCTCGCCTGCGGTGATCACAGAGGATCCACACCCGGATGTCGGCGGTCGGCGCCTCGGCATACGTCCATCGGCGCCGCACCGTTACAGTAGTGGGAGGTTTGTATTACGGGGGAAGTTAATCCTAGATCATTGGCAGAATGTAGAGCATAGGTAGGGTGGGAAAAAAACAAGAGGGGGGAGATATACCATGGTGAAACACTGTAGAGTACTTTGTGAGCAAGAGAAAAAAGTTTAATTGTGTTCTGTAGTGAATGGGAAATCTGTGCAGTGACTCCTACCGGGTCGAAGCATCAGTATTGCAGTAGAACAAAAAGATGATCCTGGTGGCTTCATTCAAGAAAAAGTAGAGAGAAGAAAATTTGGAGAGAGGAACACCAATGGCTTTCCTCAGTGTTGCACAGGTGATATAATTATTGTCAGTGCATTCTGCACTGGTGATATAATTGTTGTCAGTGAATTCAGTGGGAGACCCTGAAAACATGACCTGTTGGTGGGTCTTGAGGACTGGAGTTGAGAGACACTGTGTTAGTGACATCAGGAGTCAAATTTAACCTTAACATAATGGGTATGCTGCCTTGGAGCTAAGGTGGAACCACACACTGAAATGGATGGAAATATCTTGCTTAGATAGGTTGGTAGATAATTGTAAAACAAGAAGCTGTGTTTCATGAAAGATTCAGTTTCCAGTAGAGAAAGGACATAGGGCGACATGTATGAACGGGCTTTTCGCCTGTTTTCTGGCGTATCCTGGGTCCCCACCGGGGGAATCCGCTTTCGGACGCGGGATTTCGATGTTTTGGGGCCCCCCTTTTGCCAAATTTCGGCTGGGCCTCCCCATGAAGGGGCCATCAATGGGCGCGGTTTGGTGGGGGGCTGTAAGGGGTTCGGGGCGGGGCACGGCGCGCTCGAAAACCCCCGAGGCATGTCGATCGCGGCCCCAGCAAAAAAGGGGCGGCACATTGCAGCGCTCGCCAGCTCTGGCAGGGGAGACCTTTTGAGTTTTGGTCTAAATATTCGGCGGAGGGGAAGTGAACGAGAAAAGAAAAATGGAAAGGGAAAAATATAGAAGATGCAAGGGGAAATCTCGGCTCTCAGCGCCGTGCGGCATTTGGGGTAAGATTCCAAAAAAACGCTTTTTTTAGGTGTCCAAAAAAATTTTCCGAAAAAAAGCTCAAACCCCTTTAAAAAAAAAAAAAAAATTAAATAAAAAATTTACCCTTTTCCCAAAAAAACTAGGGAAAGCGCAAAAAACAGGAAATTTGGTTTTTCGGAAAAATTTTTGGGGGAAAAACAGTAATTCAAATTTTTGTAAGCCTTCTCTTGGGGGAGCAGAAACCCCGCCCCAAACAAAATAGGAGCGCAGTGACCCATTAAAACCTATGGAGAAGTATTTACCAATAAATTCAAAGGCGGGGCAGTTCAAAAATACGAAAAAATTTTGAAAAGAGCTGATTTGGGTTGGGGTAAAAACGGGGCTTGGATATCTCCCGGCCCAACAAGCGGAGCTAATTTTTTTCCCCTTTTTGCTATTTTTCAGAAATTTTTGGCAATAAAAACTCAAAATTTTCGCCCGTGGGGGCATGGGTTTTGATTAAAAAAATTTTTTTTTTTGTTTTTTTTTTTTAATTTTGGTAAAATATTTTTGAAAAAGGGGCTCAAACCTTCTATAAACATAAATCAAAACAAATTCCAAACAATGCGTTTTTTCGCCGTTTCGGCGCTCTTTAGGAAATGGGATATAAGAAATTGCCCGGGGAAAAACAGTAATTAAAATTTTTTAAGCTCTTCTATTGGGGCGGCAAAAAACCAGCCAATCAGAATTTTTAAACGACAGTGACCCATTAAAACCCAGGAGGAGAAATGACCAATAGAATAGGAGCCCCAAGTGACCCCTTTTAAAACCCATGGAGAAATATTGACCAAAACAAAATCAAAGGCGGGGAAAAGTTCAAAATTTCAGTAAAAAAGGCAGAAAAAAAGCGTTTTAATTGAGCAAACGGGGGGTTGGCCCCATCTCGGCCCAAACAACGCGAGCTACTTTTTTTCCCCTTGTTAACCCATGGAAGATCGGGGGGAATGAAATCTCAATTTTCAGCGCCGGGGCGGCTGGAGTATGATTAAAAAAAAAACATTTTATTAAGTGTAAATCATTATCTGAAAAAAAAGCTGAAAACCCCTTTTTAAACATAAATTTAATCAAAACCCTTTAACAAGCGTTTGTGCCGAGACCCCCGGGGCTACATCAGAATTGGATATTGAGAATTGCCGGGAAATACAGTAATTCAACCCCTTTAAGGTCTTTCTTTTGGGCGGCATAAATTTAACCCCAAACAAAAAGGACGACGTGACCCATTATAAGCTATGGAGAAGTATGGGGGCCAATCAAATGAAAAAGGGGGACAGTTTCAAAAACCCGTAAAAAAGGCAGAAAAAGCTGATTGGTTGAGACCATGCCGTTATGAATCCCCAATCTATGTAGGGGCCATTTTAAATGGAAAAAGAAGGACGCGATAAAAGGGCGCCCAAAAAAGTTTTACGTCTTTTGGAAATTTTCAAAAACGTGTGGTTGAGGGGAAAAGGGGGCTCGTCCTGCTTAGCCTTTTTCATTTGTTTGGTCCATACTTCTCCATACTTATAAGGTTCCCTGTCGCTCCTATTTGATTGGCTGGTTTTGCCGACCAATGAGAAAAGCTACAAATTTGAATTACGTATTTCCACATTCCTTTTTAACGCAAATTTCCGATTACCTGGTGACGGCACAAACGCGTTTTTAGTGTTTTGAGTGATGTATTTTTTAGAAGTTTTAGCTCTTTTTTAGATAATGTTTACCCTAATAAAAAAATTTTTTTAATCATACTCCATGTCTCACCATTAAAAGTCGAGATTTCATTGCCCATTTTTCCCTAGATAAATGGGGGCAAGTAGTCGCCCCCTTTATTGGGCGGGAAGCCCAAACCCCCGCTAGCTCAACAACCTCTTTTCTGCATTTTACTGTATTTTGAATTCCCCCCTTTTAATTTTTATTGGGCAAATCCTCCAAAGGTTTTTAAAGGGTCACTGCGCTCCATTTATTTGGGTGGTTTTTGCCGACCCCTGGAATAGCTTAAAAAATTTGAATTACGTATTTCCCGGGAATTTTCAAAATCCAAAATTTTCCCTGTTGCGCCGTTCGATTTTTGGGAAATGATTTTTTGATTTTTTTTAGTAGATTTGGCTCTTTTTCGAGAATGTTTTTCGCCTTTATAAAGGAATTTTTTTATTCATACTCCATTCCGCAGTACATCTTTAAAGAATTCTCGCTGTATACCTGCCTGACACGATCGAATACATGTTCGTCGCAGTCCACACTGCGCCTAAGTCCCGCACTGGCGCCCCAACACTGGCAGGCACGTTTACTTTTCCCTGCATGTATGAGCCACCCTTTATCCCCCCCCCCCTCGGACGGCGAATATGAGGCGCAGTCCTGCACTGCGTCTAAGTCCCCGCACTGCGCCCCACACACTGGCGAGGCGCGGTGGACTTTTCCCCTTATGTATGATCTTACTACGTCGGGCGTCTAATCTTAGGCACAGTCCCGCACTGCGCCTAAGTCCTGCACTGCACCTCACACACTGGCGAGGTTCGGCGGACTTTACACCGCATGTATGAGCGCACCTCGGCACCAACATACATGAGGCGCAAATTTCGCTGGAAACTGGCGGAAAACATGCGCTCCGACCGTGCGAGATTCATACAGGTCGCCCAAAAGATTGTCACTGTAGGACTATAGAGAAGCAAACAAAAGGGGATTAAGACTGATCCCTAAGAAACGAAAAAGCAAGATAGAAAGTAGAGCCAGCAAATGATGCATTGAATGAGAGGTAAAAGAGGAAAGAAGTAAACACAAAGGTCAATAGAGAGGAGCAATCAGAAGAAGATTTGGTTCAGTGTGTAAAAAATACTACTGCTTCCATAGGAATTAAGATGGTAAGTAGCTAGGTGTTGCTAATTATATGAAATGTCCTTGATCAATTGATCATTAGCAAGTGTGAACACCTCTGTAAAAGAAGAAGTTATAGGAACGATGGTTGACTGTAAACGCAATGGCAATCTGAACAGTTGATATAAAGCCTGAATGTTGTTTTGTTTTTTTTAAATTAGGCACTTACAATAAAAAAAAAATAGGCACCTAGACAACCCCTTCCCTGTATAGGATAATTAGTAAGTGAGGAAGGCCCACGGAAGAGGTTAAGGGTAAAAGCTTAGAGGCAGATAAAGAGTTTTAGCTGTCAATAAGGGATGCTAAAGTCACCCCATGAATAGTGATAGTCAATGTGTTATCGAAGGCAATGTCTAGAATAAATTGCTCTCAGGGTAAGAAGCAATAATCCCCTGCTCTGTTTCCATGGTCAGTCGAAGGAGTATCCCCACCACAGACATTGATGGTTATCGATAGTGTGGGGTTCAGCTTAACGGTAGCACAAAAAACAAAAGCGTCCATGGCCTCTATTTCGGAGCGTGGCTTCTATTCCTAAATATATAAAGGTGCACAGTCTGTATTTGATTCCCCACAGTTATGAAGGGGTTAGTCCACCTGGTCGCATGCAGGAAACACAATGGCCCCAATCTTGAGGATTACAATCACCACAGCCTGGAATTTGTCTCCTTCCTTTCAAGGCCAAGAACCACACAACAACCAACACCCCCCACTCACTTTACCTACCAGGATTACGTAATAAACAAAACCAAGACTGGACCTGTAAAAACAATAGTGGTCATCCCACCTAGCTCTTTTTCCACTCCGGAAAAAGCCTGGCCCAGATCAGACGCATCAGAAACTAAGGGTCTCATGCATGAAAACTGTCTAGGTCTAAGACTTTTCTTGTTGCCCATAGCAACCAATCAGAGTTCCCCTTTAATGTCATATAGTGCTCTGAAAAAAAGAAAGGGGAGCCCTGATTGGTTGCTAATAGTGATGAGCGATTACATTGACTATCTCATCGGTCATATTCATATCGCAATTATCAAAAAAATATCCAATAGTCGATAATAGATACGCCGATGACCATTAAAGACTATGGGAGAGGAACAAATCCCTACATTCTATACACCCAAACAGGGCTGGAGAAGCAGGAATTAAACTATCCCAACATCAAATGGATACCTGCTACATCTTAGGCAACACACTAAGGTTAATAAAAGTCCAGACCATTCACTACCCTGTTCAATGTACCACAGCATGACTAATTAAACCTGAATGACCCACAAATTAAAAAATAGCCAGAAGGCATATGATTTGAACCATCAATTTTACTTGACTGGACATTAATAACCCTGGTCCTGGAACACAGCATGACCCCAAATCCTGCATGACCCACAGATTCAAAAGTGCCGGAAAAAGGAGTCTTTCACCACCAAATTTATGTTTCACTGGACATATACTGTCCTGTCCTGATTGCAGCTGAGCCCCAAACCTTTCATGACCCCAGATAAAAAAAGAGCCGGAAAAAGGAGTCCTATCAACCACCATTTTAGTTTCACTGGACTTGACCATACATGTCCTGGCCACAGCATGATTATACCTGATTGATTCCACAGATCACAAAGTGGCACTATGCTTTTTGTACAGTGACTCTCATTTAGTAAATATATTTTTTTGTAACTGACATATGATTTTTTTACGGAAATTTATTTAGGAAGTTTTATTTATAGTTTTACATTATTATCAATTTTGCTTTTTTTTCAAGTGTGATAACATACAACATATAACCCTCCCTGCAGTTTTTAAAGGTATTTTTTACACGTGTAGATGTGTTAAATTGCTGTATTCAAATTTAACTACAAAGTAGCTCTATGAACAAAGCTTGACTGACCAAAAGTGAAAAAAACACCTGTCTAAATGTATACGTGAATAATAAAATGTATTTTTGGCACCTAAATAAATCACCTGTGTGGTGACTACTAATTGCCTGATTCAAATTTAACTACAACATAGCCTCTATGACAAAGCAGGACTTGATCAAAAGTGAAAAAAAAACACCTGTCTGAAATGTATACGGATATAAAAAGGTATTTTTGGCACCTATCAGTACACCTTTGACTACAAAGTTGCGGGTTTTAAAAAGTAACTGCAAGGGGGCTCTATCAACACAGCTGGCCTCGCCAAAGGAAAAAAACACGTACTGAAATGTATATGATAAAAAAAAGGTTTTTTTGGCCCCTTCAATTCACCTGGGTGACTAAAAAATTGCGTATTCACATTTAAGTGCAAGGTCCCTAAATGAACAAACTGTACGCGCCAAGTGGAAAAAACCGTATCAAAGTTTTGGGATAATGAAAGGTTTTTTTTGGCACCTATAAACCCTGTGCTGACACAAAATTGGGGTTTCAATTTAAGTGCAGGTGGATTATCAAAAAGGTGGAATGGAAATATTAAAAATAAACACCATCGAAATGAACTGAAATAAAAGTGGAGTTTTGCACCTAAAAAAGAGACCTGCAGTTACTAGAAAAGATGTGATCCTAATAAATTCGCTGCCAATACCAGGAAAAATTTCAATAGAAAAAAATTTAAAAAAAAAACTATTGCAGTCAAATTTTACACTAAGTCTTGGGAAATTATCTAGTATTTTTTATAGAGTTTTCTGTGTTCGCCCGCCCCCCCCCCCTTTTTCCCCTCCCCCCCGGACTTTTTCACGGTAGATGCCCTTTAAATTCTTTACCAACAAAATAAAATCTTCAAAAATCGATCTAAGTGTAAGGATCACAGCAACAGTAGAGCTTTCTCTGTGAAGAAAAGAAAAATTTCTTGGCTGTTTGCCCCAGCGAGCGCACCCTATTTCTGAGACCTGACAGACACGATCATGAAAAAGGGAAAGGGTGTTCTATTTAAAACCCGGTCATGTGATTTTTTTCCCCCAATCGCAACCATACACAACCCCTTTATGACGCCCCACACCATCTCCCCCCGCTCTAATTTTGTAATCTGATTTGCTGGCCGCCAAAATGAAAGGAAACACCGAAAAATGGCCGATATTAAAAGATTATCAAAGATTTTTTAAACCCAAAAATTTTCGATTTATTTTAAAAAAATCCCATCAAAAGAAAAAACCGGCTGATTTTAAAATTTGTCCGATAAAAATCGCTCAACACTAGTTGCTAATTTCTAAGGGAATAAGGAAAGTTTTGCAACTAACCCGTTTTCCCCTAAAAGAGGCCCAAAATTAATTTTACAAAACGGGTACCTTTTTCCCATTGGAGGGCACTTAATAACTAATGGGGTTTTAAACCCCACCAGGCATCTTTGGGTTTTTCCCCATTTCGCAAATTTCAATTTGCTCCCTTTTTCCTTTCCCCTTTCAAAAAGAATCTTCAACCGTAGGTGCGGTCCATCTCGGGTTTCCTGTACCTCCCCTTTAAAAAAGAAATTTCAGAGAAGATACCAGCTCCAACTCATGGGATTGAAATTCAAAATTCTTTATTTCCTCATTGTTAAAAAGTTCAAAAAATGTTTGACAAACATCCACAAATGTAAACGTGTCCTCAAAGAGTTAAAAAAAAGGGTTTAATTTCCCCTGAGGCCGCTGGGGAAAATTTTTCGAAATTCCCTTTCCTCGGGAAATTTGGGTTTGGGCTCCCAAACCATGAACCCTCATTGGGATTTTTATAAGAAGCTTTAGTTTACCCGGGACCAATGTGAGTTTTAATATTTATCTTGAGAAGGACCCCGAAAAATTCTCTTTTAAGGGAGAGTCCTAACCACCTCTCTGTTCATAACAGGGAGGTTCCATGGCTCATTCTCGAGATAGCAGTAGGTTCCAGAGGTGGGACCTGAATATATCAGACATTAGTGGCATATCCTATCGATATCCACACTAGCTTTAAACACAGCCATACTTCATTTTTCTTTCAGTTCTACTAAATACTTTTAATAACTGCAAAGACTTTACACAACAGATCAAGCAGTAAAGTCTAAAGGCATAACAAAACTGTTTCACTCCCTGAGCAGTGTGCAGAGACTCAGCATGTGGTAGCACAGCACACCTGCTTTCATTTTCACCCCCCTTTGGTTAAGCTTGCCTTTCAGAGGCGATAGGTCCCTTTAGCTATAAGAGGAGTTTTCCTCACTGACAGTTTATTTTCAGCCTACCTCTATGTTCCTGGCAGCATAGGATATTTATTGAATTCATGGGGCATGCTCTTGTCCTGTGCCACTTCTCCACCCCCCGTTGCCCCCCTTCTCCCTCAGCACCCAGAACAGCGTCTCCTCCTCTGACTGCAGTAACTTTTATACAGCAGGGGTAGGCGAGGGGGGTTTTGCTGCCAGAGTTAACCCTTGTGGCCTGCCTAGATCTGCTGCTCACTGCTAGGATCAGCTGCACTGTAGCTGCTTTGTGGCCGGAAGCTCCTTGCTGATCCTCTCCACATGATCAGAGATACAGCAGGGAGAAGGGCTGATCTATGTGTGGGCTAATGGACCCAGGTCTGTGAAGGCTGTGCTATGCAAAAAACACAGCATGAGGGGCAATGAAAGGTACCTATAAACCCCCTGCTTAGCAGACAAATTCTCCAATCTCAAGCAAAAACAAACAAACCCTGTCAGAAGGACACTAAGTCAGCTTGTGAAGTGAGTAGTATAATCACAATTTAACTAATCGAGCAGAGCAATTAGGGATAATAACCGTTCCCATGTCTTCCTGATCTGTTTCTATTAGTAACGTCCAGAGCTCCACAGACACATCATGATTATAGTAACACGACCGTTCACTGCTGGTCCACATTGTACTGACCACAATCACCTCACCTCGCCTCCTCAATCTGTGTAGAGTAGAGAGGGAGCAGGCACACACGAAGGGTTAATCAGCAGCACAGCTACGACAGTGTCACGGCCTGCGCCGCTCCCGCGCGCCCGCGGCCGCGTGGCGCATCCGTGGTCGCCCCTCCTACCGGGTGCCCACCGGGCCGAGTGCCGCCGCTGGCCCGCGGAACGAGCCGGGGGCTGCTGCTGCCGTGGGACTTTCCTGACCGCGCTCCTGTGCCGTGCCGCGTGTGCGTCACGCCCTCTCGGCCGCCGAGGCGCGCGTTGCCTTTTCTCTTAAGTGCGCGGCGCGCTGCTCGTTCCCTGGGATTTTAAAGGCCACCGCCCTGATTTATTGTTAATTGCCAGCCGCTTCCTCCCTACTTCGAGGTTTACGTCCCACAATCACATCCTTCTTGATCTATGTGCCACCTTGCCCTAGAGAAAGCTTTCCAAAAACATAACTCTGCTCAGTGCCTTATACCGGTCAACCAGACCCGTTGCTTACGTTTTCTTCAACTCCGAACTCTGCCGTTCGTCCCCCCCCCCTCAGCTGCCGAGGCGCGCGGCTGTGTCCTAGAGGGCGCCGCAGCGCTTCGTGCTCCCGGGGATTTAAAGGCAGCGCCCTATTATTGGTTGAATTTGCCGACCCAGTCGTTCTTCGGCGATCAACCTTCTGGGTTCGCCAACTATTAACGTCAGTTTATTCCCCACTTCTCTACGGCGTGTGCTCCCATGCGTGCCTCTCCCCGCGAAGTAATTCCAAACCCGAGGAGTGTTTGTGCCCCACGTCAGCTAGAGGAACATTCCTCAACTGAAATCGGTAGTCGTTTTCTTCGAGGCTCTATCCTGGTTCGTTCCGTGATCCGGTATAAGGCCCTTAGCCTTGGAAGTGGATGTGCCTCTTCCGTGGATCATGTGGCGTTTCCCCACTGACTCCAAAGGAGCCCTAAAGGCAAGACTGTTTCTTGCGGTTTCTTCTCACAGACCTTCTGCAGCTCGCCTGAACGCAAACTACACCAGATGGAGATCGATGAACTTGCTGGCCATCAAATTGGCACTAGAGTAGTGGGCGACATTTTGCTGAGGGTGCCCGTCACCCATTCACGTCTTCACGACCCACTAAGGAATGCTTCAGTACCCTCTCCCGACGGCCGCAGCTTCTGAATCCATCGGCCAGGTCTAAGTGGAGCTCTATTTTTTCTCCTTCGGCTTTTAACTTATCAGGATACACTTCCGGCCGAGACCGAAAGAACGTCAAGTCTTGATTGCCACTCCCAGCCTCTAACTTCACTGAGAAGAACCTGTGTCCCCAGCACATCATTGCTCCCGAACGCTGATTCCACTTTGTGCTCCGGTGACCTTTTCGAGGTACCACCAGGCAAGAACCTACCTTTCAGTCCTGCCTTCAGACGGCAGAATTCTGGTTGGGGGCATAGTTCTCTTCTGTGCTGGTCACCCCGCATACGAAATTCCCACCCCCATAACTCACGCGCTACTGGAGCCTACCCTCCCCCCTGGATCGTCCACGACTATGTTCTCGCTGCTGTGACACATGTGCCCGATTAACAAGGTTCCACGCCATAGGGCCCTCGGGGCCGATCTTAGTCCCTCTGCCCACCTCAGAGTCCCTATGAACACACAGCTCGGCAATGACTTCATTTACGGACCTTCCGCACTCTTCAGTAATTCTGGTCATCTGGGTGTCACGATAGATTCTCTAATATGGTCCCACTTCGTGCCACTCCCGGGGGGGTCTGTCCCTCGGCCCCCTCAACTGGCGGGACATTTTTTTCCACTCATAATTTTTCGGTCTGGCATTGGACTGTACCCTCGCATATTCTGTCTGAATCGGGTGTCCAATTTTCTCCAATTTTGGCGGGCCCTGTGTATGTCTCGCTTAAAAGTTAATTGGACTTTTCTGTCGTGACTACCATCTCCCAGACGAATGGTCAAGTGGGAGAGGGTGAATCAGATATTGGCGAATACCTGCTCCAGTTTCCGCGTCCGGTACCGGCAGGACGAACGGGTCCAGTCTGCATCCGGGGCTGAAATTCCCGTACAACCATCGGACTCGTGATTCTACTGGGCCGTTTCTCCATTCCTGGTGTCCTACGGTCGTCACTCACGCCCTGCCCCTCCCCTTGGCTATGACTCTCTCGAGGTTTCCCGCTGTGGACAACCTAAGTACTGGACATTAAGACCATTTTGCGGGAGACCCGACATTTCCTTAGCCCGGGCCGCTACCGCTATGAAGACCCAGGCCTACAAAGAAAGGAGGCCTGCCGCCCACTGTTTCCAGCCAGGAGATTAGAGGTGTGGCTCTCTGCCAGACACGGTACCACCTCAAGGACCCCAGCTACAAATTAGGTCCCCACTTATTTTCCTGGGTCCTTTTTTAGGCTCCCCGTCAGATAATCCATGTGTTGCTACAGAACTCTGTCCTACTCCCTCTTCTCTAGAATTCCTTAACGCCTGACGCACGTCTCCGCTCCATATAGCTCTCTGGTACCTGAACCGATTCTACACCCAAGGAGCGCTGCTCATCCCTTGCTGGAATCTCCGATGTCCTTTGAAGTAGAAGGACATCTTAGGACATGAAATATCGTCAGGGTAGAAGATTTTTCTTGTTGATTGGAGGGGGGGCTTTGGCCGCCGAAGAGGAAGGTCCTGGGGAACCGGAATGCCAATATCCTGAACCCGGACTTATCCATAATGTTTTCTTCAGCCTAAAAAGAGGGGAGACCGCGTAAGGGGGGTTGTGTCACGCCTGCGCCGCTCCCCTCCCCGCGGCCAGCGGGCGCATACGTGTTCCCCTCCCGGTGCCCACTGGGGCCGGGTGCCGCGCTGGCCGCGGGACGATCCGGGGGGCTGCTTTCTGCCGGGGACTTCCCTAAACCGCGCCCCTGTCCCGGTCCCGGGGGCCCCTCTGCCGGCCGAGGGCGGGGGCCTGTGTCCTAAGGGCGCCCCGCGCTCGTTCCCGGGGTTTTAAAAAAGGGCCAGGCCCTGATTTTTGGTTAATTGCCGGGCGCTTACCCCTATTTAAGGTTACGTCCCACAATCATCCTTGCTGGATCTATTTTTCCCCCGGGGCCCCCAAAGGGGAAAGCTTTTAAAAAAAAACTTTACTTCGCCTTCCCTTTTGTACCAAAACCCCTTGTTCGTTTTTCACAACAAAACCTTTTCCCCCCTGCCCCGGCCTTCCCTCCCGGGCTACGCCCAGGGAACCCCTCTCCCGCCTGCCCTGCCCTTCCGGGCCTGTTACGACCGAACCTTTTGCCCCTGCCCTGATTTTTCCCCTGCCCAGGGGAATAGGGACTTGGATTTGGGGAATTTTTTGTACCTTGCTGCCCCTGGGCTGCCACCGAAAAGCAATCCGTCAGGGGGGGAGGGACCGGGGTAGCCTCACGCCGCAGCAAGTCCACCCTGTTTTGGCGGCGGGGCTCTGGGGGGAAAAACCGGGGGCTATTTTGATTCCTTTCCCCTGGCGTGGTTAGCTATCATCGCTTGCGGTGGTCCGGCGGATCCACTCCCAAAGCCTTTTCACACGACCCCAGAACCCAGGCCCCCCCCCCCCCCCCCCTACAGTGGCCCTCTTATTATGCGGGGGGGGCTCTGTGCTCAACCTGTTTTGAGAAGTGATGAGTCACCAGCAGGGGCCAGCCAGTGAGATAAAAAATCAACGGTTTTGGTGGCTATGTGTTTTGATGAGTGTTGCACCCTACTACCGGGGAAAAACTAAAAATCAGTAGGACTTTTTTGAAATGAAAATATATTGAAAAGGCTGCTTGTTTTTTAAAGATCTTTTAATTAAAACCCAATAATTTTTAGGGAGACACCCCTTTTTAAACCCCCAAAAGGGGCTCTTCTTACTGGGGCAAAAAGCATTATCTAATCTTTTTAAATGTTTTTAAAAGGACTTCTAAATTATCTCGTGCAGTGAAGTGGTCCCATACCAAATCATCTAGGCTACATCATTACCTGCTAAATTCGAAGTTAGACCCATGGTGGGTCAAGACATTCATAATTCCTGAAAACAAAAACCAAAGACTGATATATAATATATTGTCTTTGGGGTAAGTTATTCATTTTTTTTCCCGGGGGACTTGGTTTGTTTTTCCGAAAAAAGCATTTAGCAAACTATCAAAAACCCTTAGCTTTGCTGCATTGTGTCAAGGGAGTGTAAACTAGTAAATTTTTCCCGTTCAAAAAGGTAGGTGTGACCTTTCCCTCCCCTCCTATAATCTTCACTGCAGTGTTAGCAAAAAATCCAAAAATGAGCAGAAGCAGGGGCAAAGCTATAGGGGGTGCGTCAGTAGCATCGCTACCGGGCCCTGCAGCCTGAGGGGAACCAAAAGCCCTTCTGTCACAAAAGGAACCATTTTGGAAAGGCACTGGTAACGGGGGGGGCCCCATTTCACTTTTTGCAGTAGGGCCCAAGAAGTAGAAGTTACGCCCTGAGCAGAAGTCACAGCATGGAGGTCTAATTTAAAGTATAATACGAATGGAAACTTTACGAACTATCAGCAATTCAACTACAATTGAGAAAAAATATTAAAATCATTCTTGTCTGCAAAACAGCCGGGGGAAACAAGGATGTTCTATTGTAAATGCAATGAATGGGAGTCAGGAAAGAGAAAAATAATTACAGTTCCCCAAAAAAAAGTACAACCTCTCCCAAAAAACAGAGAATGACAGTGAAAGCTGTATAAAAAAAACCTTATCTGCATGTATACTGCACTGAGTTACTATTTAGTTACCTAGCAGAACAATAGAGTTATAATTAACTCATCCACTTTCTAATGACATTGAAATGACTCTGCTTATATTGTCCCAGTCTATACAGCAAAGCTGACTAGTGACCTACAACAAACAGGAAGTCAGCCTATTGAGACTGCTTTAATGGCCGCTGTGAAAATTTTAATATTCTAAGATGTATTTTTCTGTGGAGAATAACAAAAAATATTTTAAAAGCTCCTGATAAAAATATTATTATTTTTGGTGATTTGTTCCCATTTTTCATAAGGGGATTTCTCATTTGATCTCATAAGGGAAATGCCTGAAGACTACATCAAGCACTGATGTTTAGGTAGACAAACCCCCAAAATGGCTATGGAGCTTCCAAAAGGGTCTTAAATTTAAAAGCAGTTTTCTAAATATATAAGTTAGCTTAATATTATTCTGACGCCGAAGCAAAATGGAGTTTATAGATATAATACTATAATTGCTTTGTCCTTCATCACCTCCTGGATGCATAGCCAGAGGGAGGGATGTTAAGATCTGCTTGGGTAGCATAAATATTTTCTTAGCTGTGAAAAATTATTAAATTTTGGAAAAGAAATAATAGCCTTTGTTAACTCCAGTTGTAACATACAACCATATAGGCTTTTATAGCTGTGAATATTCTTTCTCAACAGAAAAAAAAACTTTAAAAAAAAACCTCCACTTTTACTCTTTTAAAAGGGTATTAGTGAAGAAATGCTGGACCCCAAAAATTTTTTCATATAATTCCTATTTGGGGGCTTAAGCGGGGGGAGATGCCAATGTCTCAAGACTTTTTTGACACTCTTTGTCTTTGAAATCATGAGAAAATGAACAGAGGCATAACGTAAAAACCCTTAGCCCACTGGAAAATCTTTTC
>JAODAL010039267.1:0-38183 GCA_025379985.1 Phyllomedusa bahiana
GAAAGGGGGAAATAATTAAAAAGCCCCAAAGGCCCGGGTTTAAATAGGGAGGAGCTGCAAAAAGACCACAGCTAGGTGGGAGCATCTTCCCCAAAAGGACAACTATTAGGGGTTAAAATTTTTTCCACAAAATTTGGGCTCTATGAAAAGGGGGCCCAAAAAAGAAACCCTTTTAAAAACCATAACACCCCCTCTGCAGTTTGAAAAAAAGTATGAAGGGAAACAGAAAGCCAACACAGATTTTGAGGGGAAGAGGATGAGCAAAATACGGGCAATCCGGGGGAAAAAATTTTAAGGCTCCCAAAAGATTTAAAAGGGGGTTGTCTATACAAAGATCATAGTTAAAAATGGGGGGGCCAAAAATCTGGGGTTGTACCCCTTGGTTACTATTGGCAAAGTGCTAGGTTTTAAGAACGGCGGTTTACATTTTCAGCAACGGGGTTTTGTTTACGGTAGGGAAGCATTCTGCCTGCCCATCGTGCCATAAAAGGGAAAAGGCAGGAAAGGGCAAGGGTGTATTTGGGGCGGAGGAGAAGCGTAGGGGGACTTCAGGGGGTTTTGTGTGTTTGGCACGACATGCGGGGAAAAAAGAGGCAGTGAAAGCAGGGGAGGGTTTGTATGGCACCACAGGGATGGAGGAGAGGCATGAAGGGATACAATAACACAACCCCTGATGTCCCCCCTCACGTTCTCCTCCTTCCCTGCCAATTCACACATCCCTGCCCTCCTCTCACTGCCTTTCCTTTGATGTCACGCCCGGGGGCAGAAACAAAAATGCTTCCCTACCATAAACAAACCCCGTTGCTAAGCACATGTAAACCGGGTTTTTCAAAAACCGTAGCACTTGCAATAGAAACCCAAAGGGTACATCCTGTTTTTTGGTCCCCAATTTCAACTATGTCTTTGTATGAGAAAACCCCTTTAAAGGGGGTTTTGCCACGATCTCATTTCTCCCCCTTTGTACCCAGCCTCCAGCCTGTGGGCTCAAAAAGGGGCGTAGTGATTTTGTTTGAATTGAAATTTAAATGGCCCCTGGATACATCACCGGGCCTTTCCCTCCTGAGTCAAGAAAGATTTTTTTGTAAAGCTGTAAAGTAGTGAGAGGTAAAGTTTTTCCTCCAGGCACAAGGGTCCAATTCAAATCCCTGCAGGAACCAACCTGTTTTTTTTTTTTTCTCTTTATCAATGCACAACTTATTTAGGTTTTTTTTTTTTTATTTTTACTTTGACTAATTACAGGAAAAAACGGGGGCAGGGGTGAAAGAGGGCCCCGGGGTTTGAACCTCATAGCGTGAGAGGGAGGGATTTCGGGAGCTGGGCCAGGAGGAGGAGCTCTCAGCCCTGGTCTATCCCTGGAGAGAGCTGTAAACAAGGGTCACTAAAGGGAAAACCAAAAAAGGGGCCAAAAATTGTAAAAATAATGAATGGTGAAAAATGTTTATTATTAGTTTTCAAGCTTCCCACTAATTTTTATTCGTGGCAAAACCCCTTAACAAGTGTGCTTGGTATATTTGGGAACACCCCAGAAATGAAAAGGGGGAGTGCCAATCAAAGCCATCTCCGGTTCTCGAGGCCGCCCCCTAGCAAGCTCAAGCGGCCGCCTGAAAACCGGGTTAATTATGCGAGATCCCTACTTACCGTTCTCCCCCAACCCCTTTTGTTGGAGTTTTAAATACCCAAGCCATAAGTTTTTTAATGTATGTTTTTTAAAAAACAAGCCAAAAGGATTTACATTATGGGGGAAATCTTTTCATTTTTAAAACATGTCCTCCATTTATGATCAGAATATACCTGTAAGGGGGTTATCTGGTTCCCCCGAAAAATGAATAGTAAGTTGCTGTTTGCCTAATGAAACAAAAAAACCTAAACTCACCTTCTCCTGCTTCTTCAATTCAGCTCTGTGTCTATTTGATCTTCTTTTTCACAACTTCGACTTCCAAATAGGGACGTCACCACTGTAGCCACTGATTGGCTGCAGCAGTCACGTGCCTCTTCTTACATCACCATTCAGAGCTGATGTAAGGAAAGTGGCAAATGACTGCTGCAGCCACTGATTGGCTGAAGCAGTCATGTCCTCGTTTGGAATTACAAGAAAGAAAAAAGAGGAACGGACAGACCCAGCGCTGGTCCGGAGGAATGGGGGAGGCCAGCATAGGCTTTTTTCATTTATCGGGCCACCAAGAAAGTTCTACCAATTTTTGGGGGGGGAACCGGACAACCCCTTAAAAAACCCGTGTCAAAGAACCAAAGGTGGAAAACACCTAAAAGGGGTTTTTACGAAAATTTCATTTGGATAAAGAATTGGGGGAAACAAATTTTCCCTATGGGGCCCCCAGAAGCCACTTCAGCTGCCTCCACGGTAGGCAGGCACCTTGCCAATACTAAAATGAATCAGTTGAGCGTTGCAAAACACCCTGCGTTCTAAACGGGCCCACAAATTTCTTGACACACGGTTGTGCACAAGGGTCTTTAAAGTTATTAGTTTTTAAAAATCTTAAGACTAAAAAAATTTTTATAGATTTTAAGGGAAAAAAATTCATTGTCCAAATTTTAAAAAAAGCCCAGCCACGCAGCCCTAATTGTTGAAATCATCTCCTCCAGTGTCTCTAAAATATGATATAAATTCCAAAAAATGCAAGATAAAAGCGGTTAAGTCATTTATAAAATATAGTTGTAGCTCGCGGCAATAACTGAACTACACAAAGACACTTCAAAGAGATGAATCACAGGGCTTAATTAAAAAGTAAAGCAGACCCATTTGCAGGCATAAGAAGAGGAGCACACAGCAATGGGGAGAAGGGACAGAAATAAGACGACCACTGTTAAGCGGGATAAAAATTTAGCTTTTGCCCTATGTTTAATGTGTAAGATGCCGGCGTGCAAGCTAAACGTCATCACGGGGGTCAACTAGCCAGACGGAGGCCAAAAGGATACAAAGTATGGAGTAATGAAATAGTCTACGCTATTTACATAGACTACATCATGTAAAAAACTTAGCTGTTCAATATACAGGTAGTCCCCGACTTACACCGGTCCGACTTACATCTGACTAGTTAGAAATGGAGACTTATGTGGCATGCTGGCACTTGTAGTTCCATGTTCCACAGCAGAGATTAGCTGTGGAACGATAAGTTCCAGCATGCCACAGCAGCACATGAGGTGAAATCTTCTTAACAAAGGCACAGATGGCAAAACAAAAGTAAAAACTGTTCCTTGCTCTATCCAAAAACTAAAAAAAAACCTTTTGTGCTGGAGTTACATATAATAAATATACCTGTTCCGACTTACATACAAGTTCAACTTAAGAACAAACCTACAGTCCCTATCCCGTTCATAACCCAGGGACTGCCTGTATACCGTATTAAGCTATGGGTGACGGATGCCACTGTAGAGCCACAGCTTTTCATGAGTTATATGGAGACCATTATAGTAAGAGTGATGGATGAGTGAAACAGATGCTTAGCAATGCCATCCGTCACCCATAAGCTGTAATGGTACATCATGAAAAAGCATCTTAGAGGCATATAGCGGCACATACTGTATCGCTCCCATAGACACTCACTTTCCCCAGCAAGTAATCATAGCTCTCAAGGACCGCTTCAGCTACGTGTGCTTATCAATTGCTTATCTGTAAACAAAAGATAGTCTTGTTAGAGATAACTAGTCTGCTGGAGTGAGATCTCCTGAAGATGGTGACTTCACTCCCTGCTCTCTACTCTAATCAGATAGCAGAGTTATGGTCAGTTAACCTGTGTGCACTCAGAGGACATAAAATCTCCTGACTAAAGTACAATCAAAAGACCACTGTATTTAGTAAAAGACTTAAATTACTTGTCCTACAATCTTTGAAAGCTAATCTAGGTAGTGAGAAAACCATTTTTAACAGTTTTCAGGGTATTGTTGATAATACAGGCAGTCCCTGGGTTATGAACAGGATAGTGACTGAAGGTTTGTTCTTGAGTTGAATTCGTATGCAAGTCAGAACAGGTATATTTATTAAATGTAACTCCAGCACAAAAGTTTTTTTTTCTAGTTTTGGATAGTGCAAGGAAGGGTTTTTACATATGTTTTGATGTCTGTGCCCCTGTTAAAGGGGTTTTGCCACAATCTCATTTCATACCTCCTGTATCCAGCTCTATAGCTCTGTGTGCTCAGAAGGGGGTGTGTGTTTCAATGTGACCCAGCAGGATGACAGCACCAGGCCTCTCCCCACTCTAGCCAAAGAAAGGTCTGTTTATGGCTAGAGCTGTGAGTAGCTACAATGTGGCTCAGAGGTAAAGTTTTTGCCTCACAGCAGAAGGGTCCTTGGTTCAAATCCCTGCAGAAACCAAACCTGTGCATTTTTTTTCTCTTCATCAATCCACACACCTGATTGAGGTTTATTTTTTTTGTATTTATTTGCACGGTTTTACTAATTACTAAGGAGTACAGAGGAGAGGTGATGTCTGAGCATGTGCGACCAGGACTGAGGAGCGCTCATCACTGGTCGTATCCCCTGGAGATGAGCTGTAAACAATGGATCACTAAAGGAGCAGCTAAAACAAAAACAGTGCAGAATTTTTAATAATAATAAATGATGAAAATGTTTGTTATTTAATTTGCACGCTTCCCACATCAATTTTTCTTCGTGGCAAAACCCCTTTAAGACGTTTTAAACTCATGTGCTACTGTGGCATGCTAAAACTTGTCATTCCTCCACAGCTACTATCTACTGTGGAACATGGAACTACAAGTGCCAGCATGCCTCATAATTCTCTGTTTGTAACTAGGGGACAGATGTAAGTCGGAACGGTATATGTCAAGGACTGCCTATATTTGCACTTCTTAGACCAAAGCCCACTAGAATGGAAGGACCTTTGAGCAATCCTCTCATTGCTGTGCTGTCAGAGTTTATGGAAGGGAAGGCAGAGAGAGTAATGTACATAGGGAGATTTAAAAAAATAAAAAAAAAACCCTCAATTAAAAAAAAATAAATTCATATAATAGTCAGATATTGCTTGCAATAAGAAACATTTTGATGGTAGTGTCCCTTTCATATGAGGACACATCCAGCCGGTTAATTTATTAAAGGAAATGATTGCCCCGATGGGATTATAAATGGTTTGTAAAATTGCAAACAAATGGTCAAACTTCTCTATTTAGGGGGAAAAAAATTAAGATAAAGGGAAGAAAAATGGGCCAATATCTATTGCAGAAAACTGAGGTTTTATATAGGATAAGTTGGTTCCATATATCGTCCCAAACACTTGTAAGTATTCAGCTGATTCTCCTAACCCTGTCTCTAGTGTGGAAGCGGCCGACCATACATTGCAGCTCCTTATGGAATTCTCCCCATATGTCCAGAATGTAAACAGGAAGTTTCCTAGCACGGCCATGGCCTGGAAAAGATTCTTCCAGGGATAGTTTTCCCAAAGCAATTAACTGGGTCTAGTTACGTGACCTTTCAACTTGAACTTGTGGTTACATAAGTCAGTAACAGGAAACCAGGAAATCCATAGATTGCTGCGGTCCATGCAGAAACCTGATATAAAACTAAAAGTCAGAATTTTAAGCTACATTTTGATGTTCTGCTGATCACAAGCACAACTGGGACTCACAATAATCAACTGTAATCTGTGGCGAAGCCAGAAAGCAAGTGCTCAATTTTCCTGCAGCGCCTCCGCAGGGGAAATGAAGCATTACACACTTCCTATTAAATTCAATGTTCCGTCTCTGTAATGCACATGCATGTGGGTCCTCCAGAATCAGAGGTCATCTCCTTGAAGATGTAATATAGGATATAAGGAAACTGGACGACACATGATGTAGTTGCTGGTTTTAAGCAACTTCATAGAGGAAGACAACTTAAAGGGGTTGTCCATTTAAAAAGAAATTTGTATTTCATTGGAGCCAGGCTGATCCAAAAAAAACACCTAATACTTACCTAGCTGTTCCACAGAGCTCCTCTTGACTTCTGGATTCTCGTCCCAACACAGAGGAGAGGCTCATGCTCCACTCACTTACAATGGAGTGCGAGTCCCTTCAGCATGATGGAACGAGAACCAAGAAGTCCAGAGGAGTGAATCACCGGGGCCCGAGGGGCAGTTTTTTCATCCCGGGTTTTTGAGGATTTTTTTGGACCACCATGGCCCCAACGGAATTTAATTTATTAACGGAAAAACCCTTTTAACCTTTAATTGATGCAGCAATTTTCGATTTTGGTTTTTTAAAACAACCTTTTTTAATAGAAAAAAACCGAGTTCAAATCCTCACTTTACAGCACATCCCAATTTTTTAAATTTGGGGTTGCTGATAAAAATATTCTGAAGTTATGGACGACACCCGCAGTGCACCCTCTCAAGCATGGACTGGTGACTAGCTTCCCTTTTATCCCTGTATCTAACCCGCACCCCCCGTTTGGGGCTCATGAGGGGCCCACTCCATACTCCTTTCCGCCGATAAATTTACATGCGCGGGAAAGGTTTTAAGACGTTTCCATTCAGATAAATGGATAGCCAAAACCTCGGGTAATTTTGGGGGTTTCAGAGGTAGGCCCTGCTCTTAAACAGGCCTTAAACACTTGCACCTCTCACTTCCTTAAATGTCCTGAAGTTGTGGCATTCATACCGCCCACAGGGCATTTGGTTACAAGAACGGTTCAGGGGTGTGATGGAGCCAAAGGACGTTCATTCCTTGCCTTTCTGGACCTTCCATCTCCTGAACAACCTGCTGAGGACAACACTGGGGGACACTCTGGGGCTCAGGGCCCCCCACCTTCCATCTGGGGGAAAACCCGCTTGAAGCCTTGTAATGGGAAGTACTTGACCAACTGTAAGGCTAGGTTAAACCGTGTTTTTTGCAGGGCGAAATTTTACCCCCCACAATTTACCCCGTGTGGCCGGAGGGGGGGGCCGGAAAACCTCGCGGGCCCATAGACTTTTAATTACGGGCGGTTGGGTAATTACTTTCCCACTTACCCCCCCCGGGGGGATTCCCCCGAGCAGGGAGAAACGTAATCCTAGTTCTCTAGAGAACGGGGGATTACCGAATGATGGGATTTCCACCCCGAAATTTTCACCTCCGCGCGAATTACGGACTAAAAAACGTCCAATTTTTAAACCCGGTTTTAAAACACCCAAAAGGTGTTGTCGGGTTTTATGAGTCAAAATTGAACACCAAATGAGGAGGATGTTTAAATCCCAACAAATTGATCCCCTAAATGTATTGGGCATTTAGGGGGTCAAACAAGGCTGGGAATTTTTTCCATTAAACCTTTTTTAGAGATCAGCAGTTGTGCAAAAAGTATGAAACATTGAACAGTTGGACAGTGCACTAAAGGGAAATGGCCTTTGTTTAATTTAAAAAATTTTTTATAAATTTTATGTTCATCCTGGAATTTTAACCAGAAGCCGAAAACCCAACTTTTATGAGGGGAATTATTTTGGGGGTGGGAAGGGGGCGGGGCCCCCCCAATAATTTAAGCACAGTTTTTAACCTTGGCCTCTAATTGTGTAAATGGCTGGGGTCAGAGTAATCTGTCACTTGTATGTAACATTATACAATATAGACATGCAGGTGGTAGCACAATCTTATCCCAGGCCACAAGCACTGTGCAGAATCCTGGAATCCCCCAACACTCCTGGGTCAATGATGCATGAGTAAGACAGTCTATACATAACAGATGTGATACCTGCTAGTAACATATGGTAGAATTTCCTAATAACTATACCCTATTTTGAAGTGAACCCAGCATCAAGTGTGCAGAGACCGCGCTTAGGTTCCTCGTATGGATGGGTCAGGCAAGACGCCAACTGTGCAACCGGCCTTAAATTCGAAGTGGCAGCTGTAAAGTCTAGAGCAAGCCATGCATATTGCCCTAGAGAAGAAGTTGGATAAACTCGTATGAACTCCACATATGGTACAAGCAGTAATTATGAAACAGATGTCCTCCATGATTTTCAGACACAGAGCTACTAGGGTGTGTTCAGATCACATTCGGAGGCCCAGTTGCAGGTATCCGTTGAGACACCTTAAAAAAAAGTAGTGCAAAGGATTCCATGGTGGATCCAGTGGAAAACATGGCTGTGGAGTCGGCAAGCCAAAGCCCCGACTCCTCAATTTCCCAAACCTCTGACTCCGACTTCCCTCATGACACGGCCTCATTTTAAGTGATAACTTTACTGTAGTAAAATGTTAACATCAGCTGTTTATCACCATTATGATACAATAATCGAAGCTATTTAGGTAAAACAGACACTGACAAGCAAAAGTAAACAATGTTTTGATCTTTGAACACATTGTGGCTACAACTGAGGAAAAAAGCTGTAATTGTATCCAATCCAGTCTGCAAACCAACATTAGGTAGGTTTAAGAGACCTGGATCAGATTTTATCAGACCTGCTTAAATCTGATCCAGAGCCCAACAGGATTCAGGCATAATTTGAAAACCAAAGTGGGATTTCCCGAAAGTGACCTAACAAAAATATTACAAAATTAACATTTTGCTTTTTAGGTGCAAAACAGTAACAATGGCAGTTATCAGAAATATTCTGCAGTAATCACTAAAGCAGTGATTGCTAAATACTTGCAAGTAGTCACTTGTATTATAATGTAAGATGACTGACTGTATATAAAATTACAGTAGCCCACATTACAAAGCTGTAGTGGATGGTGAATACGGAGCCTAAATCAAAACAATTCAAAACATTGGTTACCTCTTTTGCTTTGCCAGTGAAAAATAAATTTTTATTGATATCGACTTTAGAACACAAAAAATTTATGTAAATATTCAAGAACAGACTGCAGGAACATTGTGAGTCTCTGAAATTTGGTACTGAAAATAGTATTGCCTCCATCAGATCCTGGCATACCATGACCACACATCTGAATCTCATTAATTTGCCAGCTAAGAACACCTCTCTACACTAACTTGGGTGGAGCAAATGCGCGACCACATGGCATCAACTCTAACATGTCATGGATAAGAGGAATTTGCCTCAGCCACAGGCAGTTTTGATGAATGGTTGATCTCCTCGACTTCTTTAAAAGCATGTGAAAAATTTTGCCGAAATCTGATGCCAAATGGAGCGGATCTTCTCCCCTGGGGCAGCGCGCTTGCTGCTCCATGTCATCACTTACACTCCATGTGATGAGGGTTGAAGATATGGAGCATAGACACCGGCCGACCCCAATTCCTCTTGCTCTTTGCACTCTGCATCAACTAACTGTGACACCAACTTACTATAAATTTTGGAGTCGGAGTCGTCCATTTAAATCAACGACTCGCTGACTCCTGCAAGGCACCGACTCCTAGACTCCGACTCCACAGCCCTGGTGGAAACTATAGGCCACACATAGTCCACCTTGGATTGTGCTTGCTCTTCTTCCCGTTCACATACGCTTTATGAGCTGGAAATATGGTAGACCATGCTTTTGTGTTTGTAACATGAAGTGTATAGGAAGAATAAGAAAGGACAGGACAAATGTCTCTTTTGCACTACTCATCTGTCAGGATACTTTGAAGAACAAGTCAGGTGCCATGAACACAGCTTTGTACTGTAAAATACAGATGAAGCACACTTGAGTGAGACAGAGATATAGTAGCCCTCTATTTTATATCCATCCTACCCAGGCTCACTGAACCCACAGGGAATAGTGAACCACGATGTGCACCTGACCTGTAGACCTTAGTTGATTTTTTTTTTTTTTATCATGAAAATTTTTATCCTTTTATAATTTTTAAAAAAATATAACATAACCTGTATAACAGTAGAAGTCAAACATTAATTGTACAATCTACAAAAGTAATTATACAATAGGTTAAGTCACTAACCTTCTAGTTATTTTTAACAGCATGTACATCCTCAGAAGAGGCAAAAAGCAAGAGACAGAGTATAGGAGGCAGGTACAGTCATTTATAGTAGCTGTAGGGTGGATCTCTAAAATAAACTCCACTGGTGGGCTTTGAAACAGCTCAACTGGTGAAGCCCTTGACACCCCATTCCGACACTGATCCTACCACACCAGCTAAACCTTCATGAAAATCGTCTTTGGTGTATTTCATTGCATAACCTACTTTATTACATGGGGAAAAAGGTCTTTTTAAAACATGTATTACTTGTAATTTAACCCCATATTTGCAGAATAGAGTGCAACTACAGCTCTCCTGTAAAACCCTCATTTTGGAAGGATGTGATAGGTGCAGCTAGGTGGCAGGCCTGGGTGCCTGCCACCACAAATACTGAGCGGGGGAGCCGATTTGGGGGTGAGGAACCTTCCTTCTGTATAACTGCCTATATGATGCCGTCGCATTGGTTGTGGCATCTAAGCAGTACTTTAAAGAATCAACGTTATAGGCTTATATCTAGTCTCCAAAATCTTCTCATATTTATTAAAAGAATTCCATTAGCCCGTAACAAAACACAAAAATAGAATTTCTTTGGGCTGTTAGTAATTAGTAAAGCCGCCGTTGCAAATAAATCTAAAAATATAATCACACCAAATAAAATTGACGGACCTAAAAACTTAAAGGGGTTGTCCATCCCAAAGTTGTCTAGATCATAATTAAATAATGCGGCTTTGCTCTTTCGACTTCCTGGTCAAGCTGTCTGTGATTAGCATCGTAGCTACTGTAGTATTTCAGACTTCTGCTAATTAGACAAATCTCAGCTCAGACCAGAACGCCTCTGAGAGTAAAGGTAAACAGCATTTATTTACCTCGGCTTTTTGTCTGGAAGATCAGATTACCAACCAACTCTCACTGTCCAGATTTCTGTCTCCAAGATCTGTTGATTACGTCCCACTCCCGTGGACTATCAGTAGAACAAACAGCAGGGGAGAAGTACACATGTCCGGCTTGTCACTTAGGTGGTTTGGGAAACGAAAAAAATTTGAAAAGGGGGAAAAAATCCTTTTAAAAAAAAAAAAAAAACCCCCCCTTTTTTTGGGAAAACCCCTTTTTTTTAAGGTTTTTCCCCCAAAATGTTGGCCTTTTTTTAAAAGCCCCCCCCTTTTCCCTTTTTTTTTTTAAAAATAAAAAAAACTTTAATAAAAAGGGAAAAAAGAAAAGAAGTAGAACCCAAAAAATAACATTTAAAAAGGAGTTTCCCCAAAGAACCCCCAAATTTCCCAAAAAAAAAAGGGGGGGGGGTCTTTTTTAAAAAAAAGGAAAAAAAAATTTTTACCCCAAAAAATTTTATGACCCCCCCCAAAATTTAATAGACTCTTTTATTATTCCCAAGGGGGAAAAAAAAAGGGGGGTAAAATTTAGAAAAAACATTTCCACTTTTTTTTTTTTAAAACCCAAAGGGGTTCCCCCTAAAAGGGGGTTTTTTTTATTTAAAGTTTGCAAAAAAAACCCCCCTTTCAAAAAAGTCAAAAATTAAAATTTTTCCTAAATCCCTCATGGGCGCCATCAGCCCTGGGCATAACCTAAAACCCCCCAAATATGGCTGGCCATGGTTTTTTGAAAACGGAGGTTTTCCACTGGGATGTAAAAAAACCAAAATTAAAAAATTCAACCAAAAAACAATATTGGGAAACAATTATTTAAAAAACCTTTGTAAAAGGGGAATTCCCCCCTAAAAAAACCCCCCCCAAAAATTTTCCCCCTTTAAACAAAAAATTTTCCTAAAAAGAAAAAATTCCTAAAAACAAATTTTTAAATTTTCTAAAAAAAGCACAAAAAAAACCCCCCTTTTTTTAATTTCCCAAAAAAAGCCCAAACTAAAAGTTTAAAAATTTTTTCCCCCCGTTTCCAACCCAATTGGGGGGAAAAGGGCCAAGGGGGGGGGAAAAAACCCCAAACCACCAGAGTTTTTCCTAGGCCTTTGCCTGGATCTGCCCCAAAACCTCCCCCCCCGGGGTTTAAAAAAAATTAAATTTCCTTTTTTTTTTTAAAAAAATTAGAACCAGGGTAGCCGAGGAAAAAAGGCCCTTTTTTCACCAAAAACCAAAAATTTGAAGAAAATTTCCCTTTTTAAAATTTGGGAAAAGGGGAAAAAAAAAAACAGGCCCCTTTTGGGAAAATTTATTAAATAAAATACCCAAATAATTAACTTCACAAAAAAAATCATAATGTGAAAACCCATTCAAAGGTTGTTTCCCCTAAAATAAAATGAGAATATCATTGTTGGCCCCCCAGTTTTCCCCTTTTATAGGTCAAAAAAATTTTTTAAAGGTTTTCAAATAAAAAGGAAAATTTTTGTTTTAAAACAAATAAAAAATTTTCCTTTCACCCAAAACAAAAATTGGTCCTCCCCGGGGGTTTAAACCCCCCGGGGGAAAAAAACGGAACCCCCATAACCTTTTGAAAAAAGTTTAAAATTTTTTTAACGGTTTTAAAAAAAAAACCCCAACCCTCAAAAAACCCTCTTTTGGATCCCCTTTTTTTTAAAACTAAAAAAACTTTTCTTTTAAAGAATTTTAAAATCAAATGCATTAAAAACCCCCTTAAACTGTCCCCCCCCCCAGCGGGGGAAAAAAAAATTTTAATCTTTTTCCCCGTTTTGAATAAAAAATTAGGGAGTTGTTTTTTTGGGGGGGGGTGGGTTTGAATCCTAAAATTTGGTCCCAAAGGGGGGGGCAATAACCATTTTCAAGGGAGTTCAGGGGGGGGGAAGGTGGGGAAAGGGTTTTTTTGGGGGGGGAAGAACCCCTATTGGGGGGAAAATCTTTTTTCCCCCCGGTGTTTTGGGAGAATTGTATTAAAAGGGGACAAATTCAGATGGGTATTTTTTTTTCCCCAAGGGGAAGAGCAAAAGGTTAATAAAAAAAATACCTCTGTTTTTATTTTTAAAGGACAACCCTTAAAAATTTTTAAAGGATTTTTTTTTTATGTTAAAACCCCAAAAAAAAACCTTTCAATTTGGGGGAAAAAGGGGGGTTCCCCCGGTTTTAAAATTTTTGGTGCCCCGTTTTGACGAAAATGGAAAAAAGGGGGGGCCAGGGGGGGGGGGGGGGGCCCCCCCGCCCAAGAAAGCTTGGGGGTTAAACCAAAAAAAATAAATGTTAAATTTTCCCCCCCGGGGGAAATAAAAAAAAGGGGGGGGAAAATTTTTAGAAATGGGATTGTTTGGGGGGAAAAAAAAAGGGGAGGGGGGAAATTTGGGAAAAAGGGGGTTTTAAAATGGGGAAAAGGGGGGGGTTTGATTTTTTGATGTTTTTATGTAATGAAAGTGTTAAAATTTTATGGGTTTAGAGGTTTTTAAGAACAAAATATTTTATGGGTAGTAAAGAGTAAAAAGGTTTAAATTTTAAAAGAAAGAAAAAAAAATATAAAAAATGAAAAAACCCCTTTGGGGGGGGAAACAAATTTTGGGAGTTAATTTTTGGGAAAAAATTTTTTTATTAGGTAATTTTAAAAACCATATAAAGGTAAGGTTTTAAAAAAAGGTTTTTGAAAAAATTTTTTGGCAGCAGAATTTTTTTTTTTTTTTTAAAAAAAAAAAAATTTTTTTTTTTTTTTTTTTTTTTTTTTTTTTTTTTTTTGGGGGGTTTTTTTTTTTTTTTTTTTTTTTTTTTTTTTTTTTTTTTTTTTTTTTTTTAAAAAAAAAAAAAAAATTTTTTTTTTAAAAAAAAAAATTTTATTTTTTTTATTTTTTAAAAAAAAGTCCATTTTCCCCAACCAACCCAACCAAAAATTTTTTTTTCCCCCCTTTCAACTTTTACCCCTTTTTTTTCTAAAAAGCAAAACCCCCTTTTTTTTACATAAAGCCTTTTAAAAAACCCCACCTTTTCCCAAAACCCAACTTTTTCCTTGGTCTTTTTGGTCCCCCCCCGGGGGTTTTTCCCCAAAACCAAAGAAAAAGAACAATACCCCCTTTTTGGGACAAACCGGGTTTTGGCAATTGAACCTTTTTAAAAATAAATTTAAAAACCTCAATGCCAAATCCCAAATTTTTTCCCCCCCCCTTTTTAATTTTAAGGTAAAAGGGTTTTCATTTTTTTTTTTAAATTTGGGAACCCCCTTTTCACTTTTTTTTTTAAAAAAACCAAATAAACCCACCCCCTTTTTTTCCCCCTTTCCCCCCTTTCAAAAAAGTTTAAAAATAATGCCCCATAAAAAATCCTAGAAAATTTCCCCCCCATTCCATAAAACACGGGGGAAATTTCCCCTACCCCGGAAATTTTAAAAAAAAACCCCCCTATACTTATTTTTTAAAAAAAAACTAAAAAATAATAAAAAAAAATTAAAACCCTATATTAAAAATTAATTTAAAAAAAATTTAATTTAAAATTAAAAAAAAATATATTTTTATTTTCAAAGAAAAATTTTTCCAAAAAATAAAAATTAAAAAAATAACATGTTTAAAATTTAGGACTTTTTTTTTTTTAAAAAAAAACCCCCAGTTCTTTCCATCCCCCTTTTTGGGGCCGGGGGCCCCGGGGTCCGGGGTTTCCCGGTAACCCAAAACCCCCCTTTCTAAAAGGTAACGCCCCCAAAACCCATGAAAATTTTTAAAAAACCGTTAAAAAAACATTTAACAAAAATTTTAAAAAATTTTAGGCTAAACTTTCCTCCTTTTTTTTAAAAAACCCTAGAAAATAAAATTATTTTTGGAAAAAATTGTTTTTTAAAAATTTTTTAAAAAAGGAATTTTAAAGTGTTTTAAAAAAATTAAAATTTTTTTAAAAATTAAATTTTTTTTGGTTTTTTAGGGAAAAAGGGTTGGGGCCCTTATTTTGGGCCCCAAAAAGGTACTAAGCAATCTACAGTGGCGTATACTATATCCCTTTTCATAGGGGTATCTATATAACTAGGGAAGTTTTTTGATTCAAGGTTCTTCCCACTGATTCCTCTTCAGGGTATTGGGTCTCATTGCAGCAGCCCGGGTGGGGTCCATCATGCCCTCCCGGACATGGGCTGTGCTGCTCCCCGGGCAGGGCCGCTTTAACCCCCCGTTTTTCCCCGGACGCATGGGGGTGGACACAGACAGGGGGAGACAGGGGTGCGAGGTACAAATACTACCCGGCCCTGCAGCCGAGGGGGCTCGAAAACCCTTCTGCCCAAAAAGGGCAACGCGCATTGTAAATGGAGCATGGGAATGGGGAAACATACTAACAACCATATAAGGGAGTTGTCACTCCCGAAACCCCTTTGGTTCATCTAGCTCGAACGAACCCCCGTATTTTCTCTGCGCTATAATTGCATAATCCTTTTTATTTTTTTTGCATTCATACAAGATATTAAAGAATTATGAATAAAGAAAAAAAGTTTTTTTTAAAAAAAAACGGATTCCCCTTTCATGCCTGGGGCAACTCCCCTCAGAGCGGTCTGGAAGTGGTTACACTTCCTTTTTTAATTGTGCTGTTAATGGGAAAGGGAATCCATGAACCGTGACTCCATGGCAAGGTCCCGAGGCACAGGTGAGCTGATACAAAACCTTTCCTCAAAAGGTAACGGAGGGCCCATTTTACTTTTGCACTAGGGCCCCAAAAGCTTAAGTTACGCCTCTGGGCACAGCAGTGAGGAAAAAGGATTTTTCCCCCCAGAAGAAAGTCTCAGCTGGGCTGTCAAGCAGGGGGTGGGGTCAGTCGGGATTTGGGGGGGCTATTTTTTGGGAGTCGGAGGGGTTCAAAAAGGGACCGTGAAAAATATTAATAAGTTTTTCCCCCTTGTTTTCGATGCAAAGAGCAAAGGAAATTGGGGGCGGCCATGCACTGCCCCAAATACTTACCGCATCACAGAGGAGTTAATTTGATGACAGGACGGCAAAGCGTTTTTTCCCCAGGGAAAAGATTCTGCTCCCAGGCAAACCGATTTCAGCAAAATTTTTACCTGTTTTAAAGAATAGAAAAAATTCAAACCATTAAACAAAACTGCGTGGCTGAGCAATTCCCCTTTTTACCCCCGCTTGTTAGAGATGTTGCCCCGTGGTCACAGCTTTTCCCCCAAAACCCCAATTGGTAAGACCTTCTCAGCCTGGAAATTGAGATCAATGTGAGGTCATTATGAAGGATCTGATGGGGGCATACTTTTTCCAAAAAAATTCAGAGACTCCAAAATGTTCCTGCAGGTTTTGCTATTTAAAACTTTTTGTTCTAAAGTCATATTTTAATAAATATATTTTTCCTGACAACAAAAATGGTAACAATGTTTTAAACTTTGACTTTAGGCTCCAAAACTCTCCATCCCCTACAGTTTTTTTCATGAGGCTACTGTAAATTTTTTTTACAGTCATTTATCTTCTTATCCCTAAATTGTTTGCAATATTACATTCTTTGTTCTGCAGATTCTTTTCTGTAACTGAAAAGGTTACTGTTTTGCTCCTAAAAATTTAAATGTTAATTTTTTATTATTTTGTTTAAATATTGGAAATCCACCTTTGGCTTTTTAGCTCTGCCTGAATCCTTTGGGCTCTGAATCAGATTCAAGGGTCAAGCCAAAAAAATTTATCCCCCGGTCCTTCACACATTCCCCAAGCGGTGCAGACTGGACTGGGTACAAAAGGGGTTTTTTCTTCAGTGTACCCAAATTGTTCAAAAGACAAAAATTGTTACCCCTTTTTGCTTGTCAGTGTTTTGTTTTTAAACTAAAAAGCTTTTTATTTTTCAAAGGTATAAAACAGCCCCTTGTTACCATTTTTATCGTAAAGGTTTTCACTTAAACATGCGCCCTTTTGAGGGAGTCGGGAGTCCCCGGGGTCGGAAGGTTTGGGAAAATTTAGAGCGAGTCGGGGGCTTTGGTTGCCGTCCACAGCCCCGCTGTCGGGCTTTCGATTTCCACAAGGCGTAACTTGAAGCTTGGGCCCTAGGGGAAAGTGAAATGGGGCCCCTTTGCCAGTTTCCATGTCACTAAATTCTGGTATCCCCCCCCTTTTGTTTTTGGAAGAGGTTTTTGACCCCTCAGGCTGCAGGGGCCCGGGGACGACCTACCCCGCACCCCTTCACTACTCCCTGATTCCCCAGGGGCCCCCCCCCAGACCTCACGCCCATTGGGACCCAGTTTGCCTTTGGCCTGACCTTTAATATCTTAACAAAATTTTGGATTTTCCAGGCCATGGTAGTCAAGGGAACTCAAGTTTGTGCTTGGAAATCCACATAAGGACTTAATTTAGATGGAGAAATCACTGTTTTCCCGTCCTTATTCACCAAATGGTTGGAGAGAAAAGAAAGTACTGGGATGAATCCCAAAGCCGTGTGTTAAATCTTGCCAAGGAAAGTAAAGAGGTCTAAGGCGATGTTCCACAGTTTAACCTTTTGTCTCCTGCCTGTCATTTCCGCACCACACATCAAGGACACTTTGCACACCACCCACTGCAGGCAGTAGAGGGAGAGACCACCGCTAGAGTGTTTTCCCCCGGGGAAACCCATTATAAAACCCCCACCCCCCTTTCAGTGCAGATCCTCTCTTCACTGGTGCCGGGTGCCAGTGGAGCACGAGAGGTGCAGTTGATAGAGTGTTTGCCGCCATGACCAGAGCCGTAGCCGTCTGCTTCCGGCCCTCTGCTCCCCCCTGTTCTACGCGACACCACAGACATAAATTAGATTTTTAGTACAGCCACTTATTTTTTGGGCCCCTTTTAAATAAAACTACTGCACAGGTCGGCTTTTTAGCAGCTTTGGGGGACTGTGCATGAGAATGAGGGGGCAGTGCTTGCAACACCCCACTCATCTCTATGGAAGCTCTCGAATATAGCTGAGCGCCCACACTTGACTATATTGGAACTCCAATAGAAGTGAAAGGAGAGGACTTCCCCAAAAAAACCCCTCCCTCATTCTCTGCACGCCGGGTGCAGTTGGGGCCCAACCTGTGCATAACTTTGCTTCGTGGGAACCTCCCTTTAGCACTTGACCCGGCAGAAGCCTTCCCCAAAAAAGTGACAAACTCATTAGAAACATTACCTGAAAATGCAGCCCAATCTAATCACGATACAGAGCAGGAGGAACAGAGGAGATTGATGTATAGTGTTGTGGGAAAATATTTAGTAGAAATCGTACGTTATTGATGAAATCTCTGCTCATTTTTGCCTTAAGAGTCCACTGGGCGGTGCCATCAGTGATTGACAGCCTTCTCAGCACAAGTAAGTATACAGAGGTAGCAGTCAGTCACTGAGTAGGACTGCCCATTGGAGTCCTAAGGGGAAAATAAACAGAGATTTCATCAATATGTTAAAAGTTATGCTAAATTGTTTCCCATAACACTATATTGTAATGATGCTGGTTGATACAAATGGCAAACTGAATGGAATTGGAATAAAATTAATTGAAGCAGTAGTTGTATACATGTAACATATGAAGCGCGTATTAATACTAAACGTAGGGATTTCCATTCCGTTGACATACAGCAAGTCAGATGATGACAAGGGCTCGGATGGAGAGGAGAAGATAAATGAATGGAATCCAGGAGCAGGACACCAAGCAATACCTGATCCTAGTAAATAGCTTTCCCTTAATCCGTCCCTAAAAACTTGCCCCTAGTGCTGTCCCTAACACCAGACACCCGAGCCGAACTCCATCACTGAGATATATCTAACGATCATTGAATAATCTCCCACAGGATGGGTATAGGTGGTTAACCTTGTAACCCTCCATACCATAGGTGAACAGCCATCAATATCCCCTTGTAGGCATTTTATAGGTCCTCACATTTGGTATTGAATGAAGCCAGCTCTTTCCCTCTGTGCCAAGTGCTCGGAAGTCTGCGCAAGCTTGCAGAAATATAGTAGATTCACTGAAGTTTGATCCAGTACGACCCAGGTAATGTAAACCCATGCAAAAATTTCGACGTTCTTTAAAAACATGACATGAAAAAAGGCACATATGTCAGCGGCTAGGAGTTTGCCAAGATGACACCAGGACTGGTACGCTGACGCGTTTCGGGCTCAACACATAATGCCCTTACTCATAGCGATGTCTTATACATACTAAAATGTCTGCTATATATACATGCATAATTACCTCTAATTGCATGAAATTAATCCCGGGCATGCATTGGCTAGCACATGTGAGCTTATAGCACTTACCCGGGCTCCATTTTCCTGGCCTGCCGCCGGCGATCGCACTCCGGAACCAGCAATGCGTAGTTCCAGTCATGCGCGCTATTGCCAGACTGGCCATTACTGGCATGGGAGACTCCGCATGCGCATTTGCTCGGATTGCTCTTTCCAAATGTTATGTCGGCAGATACTGTAGCATTATAACATAGACATTAGTAACAATATAAAATCAACTATTATTGCCTGTTAGAGACTTGTACTGATGAAAAAGATATATAAATGTGAATGAGACATATAAAACATTCTAGTAGTAGCACATTTATTCTTCTTTTATATTTAAAGGGGTTGTCTCACTACAAAGATTGCTTTTTATGTTAAAGATCTTGCAAAAACAAGTCACTTTGCCATATATGTCCATTAACAAGTGTCCTACCTATTCCTAGATATCCCCTCTTGTATGGGCTGCATCAGCTCCTCATGTCGCTATAGCTACAGACCTGTTTGAGCTATCCTGATAGGCTGCCAGCACTGTTTGCTAAAGCTACAGACCTGGCTTCTACTGCAACCTAGTGGAAGCCAGTAAACACGCCCCTGAACTCAAAGTGAAACCAAGAACACCGTATGAATCAGGGTAGTGAGACAACCCCTTTAACCCTTGTGGGGCTGCTGTATTTAGGGTAATGATCCAGTGAGCCTCCCTATTGCGGAGTTGGCGCACCGGATCCCCCCCTCTAATAGACAGATATTTTTTCTATAATTTTCACTTTTAAAGTGCTACAATCTGAATTATGCATGCGTATGAATATGTTTTGACAATCCTGACCTGTTCCTGTCTGCTGTGGAGCAAATGTCATTGAGGTGTTCTAGAAATCTTGTCTTAAATTTCCTAATGGTGCTCCCTATATATTGAATGTTGCATTCTGTACACCATGCTTGGTATATTACGTATTGGGAGCTACAGTTGACAAACTGCCTAATAGGAAATTTTAACTCTCCCATGTTATTGTAGAACTCTTTTGCTGGGTTAGCAAATGTACATGTCCGGCATTGTCTGAGACCGCATCTGAAAAAGCCCTTACAACTTAAAGGGGTTTTGCCACGAAGTAAAATTGACGCGGGAAGCTTGCAAATGAAATAATAAACATTTTCACCATTCATTATTATTAAAAATTCTGCACCGTTTTTGTCTTAGCTTCTCCTTTAGTGATCCATTGTTTACAGCTCATCTCCAGGGGATACGACCAGGGCTGAGAGCTCCTGAGTCCTGGTCGCACATGCTCAGACATCACCTCTCCTCTCAGGCAGCTACTGAGTGTTCACCCCCTGGTGCTGTCACTCTACTCCCGTCCTCTGTGCTCCTTAGTCATTAGTCAAACAGTGCAAATAAGTAAAAAAGAAACCTCAATCAGGTCTGTGCATTGATAAAGAGAGAAAAAACCACACAGGTTTGGTTCCTGCAGGGAGTTGAACCGAGGACCCTTGTGCTATGAAGTAAAAACATTACCTCTCAGCTACTCACAATGCTTTACATAAACAGACCTTTTTTGACTAGAGAGAAGAAAGGCCTGGTGATGTCATCCTGCTGGGTCACATGATATACAATTCAAACAAATGACAGACGCCCCCTTCTGAGCACACAGAGCTGAGGAGCTGGATGCAGGAGGCATGAAATGAGATTGTGGCAAAACCCCTTTAACCAAGTAGTTTTTGTATTTGGGGGGCTGTAACAATTAGAGGTTAATAAGCTACCTATTGTTTGTGCTTTGCGTGATACTATTTGACAGCCTTCATTTCATATGGAATCCAATAGTATCCTCGCATAAAATGGGAAGATATTTGGTAACTATGTTTTTTTATCTCCTTAAACTGTATCGTATGATCCAATACAAGAGTAGGTGCAATTTTTTTCTCCCATTGTGTATTATTTTTGGTAGTATTTTTTGTTAATAGCTCCCCCCTATTTTTCTTCTATACCTTGATCTAGCAACCTTTTTGGGTATCCCCTCTCTTGCAGTCTTTTACAAGTTTGTATTGCCTCTTTGTCAAAATCTCCTTGTTGATTACAGTTTCGTCTGGCTCTTGTAAGCTCTCCCATGGGAATAGATTTTTTGATGGCTTTGGTGTGGAAACTTTTAAAATGCAATATCGTGCTCCCTGTACGACAGCATTAGACAAGTTAGAAATAAGAATGGCAGACAAAGGGGGCATGGTAGTAGTCATGAATCGCACAGACTACCAGGAGGCAATGTCCAAAATGCTATCTAATACTAAAGTGTACAAACATCTGACAACAGATCCAACTAACAGATACATTACCTGGCTCGTGCTAGAACAAACTTCAGTGAATCAGGCATTTAATAAAATACACCTTATTTTAAAATGTGCTTGTAAATGATCTTTGCAAGTACAATAAGTAAAGGAGAATTCCTATCCCAGACATTTAAGGCACGTTTACAGGTTATGCCATAAGTGACTCATAGCTTTGGGTCTTACCTCCGAGACCCACAGCTGTATCAAGAATGGGCCCACACACTCCTGAACAGAGAAGTGCCTTTCCATTCCATTCTCTTCTATGGAAGCTCCAGATACACCTCTTGAACTCTACTATAGACTCAACTATCAGACAATAAAGGGGTTGTCTCACTACAAGGTTTGCTTTTTATGTTAAAGATCTTGCAAAAAAAAGTCACTTGGCAATATATGTCCATTAGCAGTGTCCTACCTATTCCTAGATATCCCCTCTTGTATGGGCTGTATCACCTCTTCAGGTTGCTATAGCTACAGACCTGGCTTTTACTGCAGCTAGTGAAGCCAGTATACCACGCCCTGAACTCAAAATGAAACCAAGAAACAGGACTGAGGAAAGATGAATCAATGTAGTGAGACAACCCCTTTAAAGGGTATGCTGACAGGGACCCACCTTTGGGACCTGCATCTATCTAGGGAAGAGGTGCCCATACTAATGTATGCAGAAAGGAGAGGTGGTGGTGCATGCGCTCTCTGATCTAATTTTTTGAAGTTTTGGGTACACCTCTGAAACTCCCATCTGTCAGACATGTATGGCATAGCAGGGACACACCTCTAGGACCTGCAGCTATCTAGAGAACAGGTGCCCATACTTCTCTCTATAGAAAAGAGAGGTGGTGGTGCGTGCATGGCTATCTCTGTTCTCTTGGATGGAAGCTCTGGATAAACTCCTGCCACCCACACCTATCAGGTGCTTATGGCATATGGCAGGGACCCACTTTTAGGACCTGCAGCTATCTAGAGAACAGATGCCCATATGAAGGAGAGCTTGCTGTGCACACATGGCTTCCTATCAGTTCTTTTGCTGTTGGAAAGTACAAGGGCATGCTCTCTGCACCACATCTATCAGATATGTATGGCATGTCGACAGGGACCCACTTTTAGGACCTGCAACTATCTAGAGAACAGATGCCCATATGAAGGAGAGCTTGCTGTGCACACATGGCTTCCTCTCAGTTTTTTTTCTGTGGAAGTAACGGGCATGCCTCTGGCACCCACATCTATCAGATATGTATGGCATGTCGACAGGGACCCACTTTTAGGACCTGCAGCTATCTAGAGAACAGGTGCCCATACTTTTTCTGGCATGAAGGGAGAACTGCATGTACCTCATCATGGTGTCCTCTCCATGTTTTTTTCTGTGGAAGTTAGGGGCACGCCTCTGGTGCCACACCTATCAGATAAATATGGCACTTTTAAGACCTACAGCTTTCTATAGAACAGGTGCCCATACCGATGTTAGCAGCTGCGACCTCTGTCAAGTTCTCAAGGTGTGTAAACCACTTGGAATTCATCGATGAAAATTCCACCTTAGGTGGTACCTTACACAAATCGTATTTCCATATTTCCCCTGGTTATTCCAATCCTTGGCCTGGAGAGCTTGTGGTAGTGTTGGAAACCTATGATATGTGGTGGTTCATGTTCTGTTGTTAAAAAGTTTGTGGTCTAAGGTGGACGTCAAGGCTAAGAAATTTTCCAATTTTAACCATTTCAATTCTCTCCACAACTGGCTATACTCGACTTGACCTTAGTATGATTACCTATTTTGTCTTTACCAAATGTCCTATATACCATCTTCTTGCTACGCACCTGACTGACCCATAGCAGCTCACTGGAAATCGGCAGGATTCTTAGGCACTGCAGATAACAAAATTAACAGTTTGAGTTATCAATAGAGTCTATTTCATTTTAAATGTGAAACTTGCTGGCGATTTCCTCCACACCTGGTAGCTGGAATTAAAAATAAATGGACATTTGGAATGAGTCTAAGTACTTGTGTATTGGTTAACTTTGTTGATAATTATTCTATTCTTTTACTGAGCTGTTTGTCTGCTTTGGTGTTAATGTTTGTCGTTTGCTGAACATTCGCTCCGCAGACAGAGTCTCCATATCTCTTAACGTTGAGAAAACAAAAATGTCAATTTTTATATGAGTGTATTTATGGCATTGTTTTAATTTTTGTTCCTGTTCTTTTTCCCTGCGTTGCGGAAATTTTCTTTCTATTGGTATAACTGTTATAATCTCAATAAAAATTATGGTTTAAAAAAAAAAAAAAAAAAAAAGAAGAACAGGTGCCCATACCCTTATGTTCAGAAAGGAGAGGTTGTGGTGCTTGCTCTCTCCAGTTACTTTAATGGAAGTTAGGGGTACACCTCTGGCACCCACAACTAAGATACATATGGCACTTTTAGGACCTACAGCTTTCTATACAACAGGTTCCCATACTCTTATGTGTAGAAAGGAGAGGTGGTGGTACCTGCTCTCTCCAGTTACTTTTATGGAAGTTAAGGGTACACCTCTGGAACCCACATCTATCAGATATGTACAGCATGCCGACAGGGACCCACTGCTAGCACCTGCAGCTATCTACAGAACAGGTGTGCAGAAACCAGAGCTGCTGTACATGCACGGCTCTCTCTGTAGTTTTATTCTCTTTTCATGAAGTTACAGTGTACCTCTAGAAGCACACATTTCTATGACATGGCATTGGGTCTGTCGTATTCTTATTAGGCCTTGAGAAAGAAATACTCTTTAAGGGGCTCAAAAAGGCAAAAACAAAACAAAAAATATCTAGATCATGCCATATAACTATTTCTGCCCTCTTGCTGAAAAATAAATGGCTGTAGAAATGTAAATACCATGAAATTATCAGGATCCCCACTGTTCCCTCGCAAGTAATCAAAGGTGCAGATAAATTTTAGGGCCTCATGGCAGCCGCTTCTAAGCATTTCAGAAATTTCCTGAATATTCTTCCCATTACCTAGTGTGTGTTTTGACAGCACAACAATCTAACGAGCGCTCGCATTTGGCACCAAGTTCAGAAATCTGTCCATTGTTGGATGGAAAAGTTTGTTGTGAAAAAAGCATCCGCATTAGAGCTAATGCTAGAAGCTTAAAAAAGGCTCAACAAACTGTTCTATTATGCATGAGTCTGCTGACTGTAGGGTGCCCTCATGGGAGTGTATTTGGGACCACAATGCAGCCATTACTATTACTATTCCTTGTACATGGGTCTTAGGGGAATATAGTGGTCAGGAGGGAGCATTTTACCTAGAAATTAATGTAGCTACAGACAGTCCTCCCTGACTCTCTCTGTAAATGATGTAGGTACAGATAGTACTGCCTCCCTGTCTCTCTCTATAAATGATGTAGGTACAGATAGTACTGCCTCCCTGTCTCTCTCTATAAATGATGTAGGTACAGATAGTACTGCCTCCCACTGTCTCTCCTGTAAATTATGTGGGACAGTAGTACTTGCCTCCTGTTCTCTCCCTGTTAAATGATGTAGGTACAGATAGTACTGCCTCCTTGTCTCTTCTGTAAATGATGTAGGTACAGATAGTACTGCCTCCCTGTCTCTCTCTGTAAATGATGTAGGTTCAGATAGTACTGCCTCCCTCTCTCTATAAATGATGTAGGTAAGGTATAAGTACTGCCTCCCTGTCTCTCTGTAAATGATGTAGGTACAGATGAGTTCTGCTCCCTGTCTCTTCCCTGTAAAATGATGTAGGTACAGTATAGTACTGCTCCCTGTCTCTCTCTATATATGAGTAGGATACAGATTAGTTTCTGCCTCCTGTCTCTCTCTATAAATGATTGCACGCACAGATAGTTCTGCCTCACTGTCTCTCTTGTAATGATGTAGGTACAGATAGTACTGCCTCCCTGTCTCTCTCTATAATGATGTAGGTACAGAATAGTACTGCCTCCCTGTCTCTCTCTGTAAATGATGAGGTTAGATAGTACTGCCTCCGTCTCTCGTAAAATGATGTTAGGGTACAGATATTACTGCCTCCCTGTCCCTCTCTTGTAAATGATGTAGGTACAGATCAGTACTGCTCCCTGTCTCTCTCTATTAAATGTGTAGGTACAGTAGTACTGCCCTCCTGTTGCTCTCCCTGTAAATGATTGTAGGTACAGATAGTACTGCCTCCCTGTCTCTACCGTAAATGAGTGTAGGTACAGATAGGTACTGCCTCCATGTCTCTCTATATAAATGTGTAGGTACAGATAGTATGCCTCCTGTCTCTCCCTGTAAATGATGTAGTTACTGTTAGTACTGCCTCCTGTCTTTCCTGTAATTGATGTAGGATACAGATAGTGCTGCTCCCTGTCTCTCTCTATAAATGATTGTAGGTACACGATAGGACGCCTACACTTTTCATCCTGTAATGATGTAGGTACAGATAGGACCTGCCCCTGTCTATCCCTGTAAATGATGTGGTACAGATAGTACTGCCTCCCTGTCTATTCCCTGTAATTGATTGTAGGTACAGATAGTACTGCCTCCTGTCTCACCACCCTGTAAAATGATGTAGGTAACAGATAAGTACTGCACTCCGTCTCTATGTAATTGATGTAGGTACTGATAGTACTGCCTCCCTGTATCTCCAGGAAATTGATGTAGGTACAGATAAGTTACTGCCTCCCTGCCTGTATCTCTCTATAAATTGATGTAGTACAGATAGTCACTGCCGCCCTGCCTCTCCTGTAAAGGATGAGGTACTGATAGTACTGCCTCCCTGTCTCTCCTGTAAATGATGTAGGTACAGATAGTACTGACTCACCCTGCCTCTCCCTGTTATAATTACTGTAAGGTACACGATAGTACTGCACACTCCCTGTCTCTCCTGTAAATGAAATAGGTACAGATTAGTACTGCCTCCCTGTCTCTTCCTGTATATGATGTAGGGTACAGTAGTATGCCCTCCCTGTCTCTACCCTGTAAATGATGTAGGTACAGATATGTACTGCCTCACTGTTCTCTCCCTGGTAAAATGATGTGGTACAGGACAGTACTGGCCTCCCGTCTCTGTAAATGACGTAGGTACAGATAGTTACTGCCTCCTGTTCACTCTCTCGTGTAAATGACGTAGGTACAGATAGTACTGCCTCCGTCTCTCCCTGTAAATGATGTAGATACAGATAGTACTGCCTCCCTGTCTCTCCCTGTAAATGATGTAGGTATAGATATTACTGGCTACATGTCTCTTACTGTAAATGATGTAGGTATAGATAGTACTGCCTCCCTGTCTCCCCCTGTAAATGATGTAGGTACAGATAGCACTGCCTCCCTGTCTCTCTCTGTAAATGATGTAGGTACTGGCTACATGTCACTACCTGTAAATGATGTAGTTACAGATAGTACTGCCTCCCTGTCTCTCTCTGTAAATGATGTAGGTACAGATAGTACTGCCTCCCTGTCTCTCTCTGTGTAAATGATGTAGGTACATATAGCACTGCCTCCCTGTCTCTCTGTGTAAATGATGTAGGTACAGATAGTACTGACTCCTGTTTCTCTCTGCAAATGATGTAGGTACAGATAGTACTGCCTCCCTGTCTCTCCCTGTAAATGATGCAGTTACAGATAGTACTGCCTCCCTGTCTCTGTAAATGACGTAGGTACAGATCGTACTGCCCTCCCTGTCTCTCTCTGTGTATATGATGTAGGTACAGATAGTACTGCCTCCCTGTCTCTCCCTGTAAATGATGCAGTTACAGATAGTACTGCCTCCCTGTCTCTGTCTGTAAATGATGTAGGGACAGATAGTACTGCCTCCCTGTCTCTCCCTGTAAATGATACAGGTACAGATAGTTCTGCCTCCGTCTCTACTGTAAATGATGTAGGTACAGATAGTACTGCCTCCCTGTCTTCTCTGTGTAATGATGACCAGGTAAGATAATGCTGACCTCCTGTCTCTCCCTGTAAATGATGTAGGTACAGATAGTACTGCCCTCCCTGTCTCTCTCTGTGTAAATGATGTAGGTACAGATAGTACTGCCTCCCTGTAAATGATGCAGGGACAGATAGTACTGCCTTCCTGTCTCTCCCTGTAAATAATGTAGGGACAGATAGTACTGCCTCCCTGTCTCTTCCTGTAAATGATATAGGTACAGATAGTACTGCCTCCCTGCCTCTCCCTGTAAATGATGCAGGTACAGATAGTACTGCCTCCCTGTCTCTCCCTGTAAATGATGTAGGTACAGATAGTACTGCCTCCCTGTCTCTCTCTGTAAATGATGTAGGTATAGATAGCACTGCTACCTGTCTCTACATGTAAATGATGTAGGTACTGATATTCTGCCTCCTGGTCTCTCCCTGTTAAAAGATGTAGGTTACAGTTTTAGTATGCCTCCCTGTCTCTACCTCGTAAATGATGTAGGTTACAGATAGTACTGCCTCACTGTCTCTCCCTGTAACATGATGTCGGTACATATAGTACTGCCTCCTGTCTCTCTATGTAAATGATGTAGGTACAGATAGTACTGCCTGCCTGTCTCTCTGTAAATGATATAGGATACAGATTGTACTACCACCCTGTCTCTCCTGTAATGATGTAAGGTTACAGATGAGTACTGCCCTCCTTGTATTCTCTGTAAATGATGTGAGGTACAGAGTAGTACTGGCCTCCCTGTTCTCTGTAAAATGATGTAGGTACAGATAGTATTGCCTCCCTGTCTCTCCCCCCCCCTCCCCCCCCCCCCCCCCCCCTGTAATGTATGTTGGTTACAGCTAGTACTGCCTCCCTGTCTCTCTCTATAAATGATGGAGGATACGATTAGTACTGCCTCCTGTCTCTCTCTATAAATGATGTAGGTACAGATAGTAATGACCTCCCTGCCTCTCCTGTAAATGATGTAGGTACAGTTAGTACGGCCTCCCTGTCTCTCTCTCTCATAAATGATGTAGTAAGATATTACTGCCTCCCTGTCTTCTCTCTGTAAATGACTGTGTACAGATAGTACTTGCCTCCTGAATTTCTCTCCCTGTAAATTTGTAGGTACAGATAGTACTGCCCTCCCTGTCTCTGTGTAAATGATGTGGGTACAGATAGTACTGCCTCCCTGTCATATACCTAGTAAATGATGTAGGTACAGATCGTTACTGCCTCCCTGTCTCTCCCGTAAATGATGTAGCTACAGATATTACTGTTCTCCCTGTCTCGACCTGTAAAATGATGTAGCTACAGATAGTACTGCCTCCCTGTCTCCCTGTAAATGATGTAGGTACAGATAGTGATGCCTCCCTGTCTCTCCCTGTAAATGATGTAGGTACAGATAGTACTGCCTCCCTGTCTATCTCTGTAAATGATGTAGGTACAGATAGTACTGTCTCCCTGTATCTCTGTAAATGATGTAGGTACAGATAGTACTGTCTCCCTGTCTCTCACATGTAAAAAAATGATGTAGGTACAAGTAGTCTGCCTCCCTGTCTCTCTGTTTAAATGATCTAGGTACAGATAGTACTGCCTCCCTGTCTCTCTGTGTAAATGATGTAGGTACAGATAGTACTGCCTCCCTATAAATAATGTAGGTACAGATAGTACTGCCTCCCTGTCTCTCTCTGTAAATGATGTACGTACAGATAGTACTGCCTCCCTGTCTCTCTGTATAAGTTGTATGTACAGGTAGAACTGACTCACTGTCTATCTCTGTAAATGATGTATGTACAGTAGATACTGCCTCCTGTCTCTCTGTAAATGATTAGGTACTGATTAGTATGCCTACCCTGTTCTCTCCCTGTAATTTGATGTAGGTACAGATAGTACTGCTCTCCCTGTCTCTCCTGTAAATGTTTTGTAGGTACAGACAGTACTGCCTCCCTGTCTCTGTAAATTGCACGTAGGTACAGATAGTTACTGCCTCCGTCTCTACCTGTAAATGATTGTAAGATACAGAATAGTACTTGCCCTCCCTGTCTCTCCTGTAAATGATGTATAGGTTATAGATATTAACTGGGTAATGTCTACTTTACTGTCAAATGCATGTAGGTATAGATAAGTACTGCCTCCTGTTCTGTAATGTTGTAGTTACAGATAGTACTGCCTCCCTGTCTCCCCCTGTAAATGATGTAGGTACTGATAGCACTGCCTCCCTTTCTCTCTCTGTAAATGATGTAGGTACTGGCTACATGTCGCTACCTGTAAATGATGTAGTTACAGATGAGTAATGCCTCTGTCTCTCTCTGTAAATTATATAGGTACAGATAGTACTGCCTCCCTGTCTCTCCCTGTAAATGATGTAGGTACAGATAGTACTGCCCTCCCTGTCTCTCTCTGTGTAAATGATGTAGGTACAGATAGTACTGCCTCCCTGTCTCTCTCTATAAATGATGTAGGTACAGATAGTACTGCCTCCCTGCCTCTCCCTGTAAATTATGTAGGTACAGATATGTATGCCTCCCATGTCTCTCCATGTTAAATGATATAAGGTAACTAGATAGTACTGCCTCCCTGTCTCTTCCTGTAATGATGTCGGTACAGAAATAGTACTGCCTACCTGTCTCTCCCTGTATGATGTAGGATATAGATCATTATGGGCTAATGTCTCTTACTGTAAATGATGTAGGTATAGATAGTACTGCCTCCTGTCTCCCCTGTAATGATGTAGGTACAGATAGAACTGCCATCCCTGTCTCTCTCTGTAAATGGATGTAGGTACAGGTTAGTACTGCCTCCCTGTCTCTCTCTGTAAATGATGTAGGGAAGATAGTAACTGCCTCCTGTCTTCCCTGTAAATGATGAAGGTACAGATAGTACTGCCTCCGTCTTACCTGTCAAATGATGTAGGGTACAGATAGTACTGCTCTCCTTTTCTCTCTGTGTAATGATGCAGGATCTGATAGTACTGCATCCTGTAAATGAGTAGGGACAGATAGTACTGCCTCCGGTGTCTATACATGTAAATGTTGTGCAGGTACTGATAGTGCTGCCTTCCGGGTCTCTCCCTGTAAATATGTAAGAGGTTCAACACTTAAAACCTACCACCAACAGCTAGTTACTGCCTCCCTGTCTCTTCCTGTAAATGACTATAGGTACAGATAGTACTGCCTCCTGCCTATCCTGTAAATGATGTAGGTACAGATAGTACTGCCTCCTGCCTCTCCCTGTAATTGATGCTGGTTCGCTAGTACTGCTCCTGTCTCTACTTGTAAATGATGTAGGTGGCAGATAGTACTGCTCCCTGTCTCTCTCTGTAATGATGTAGGTACTAGATGACGCACTGCCTCCCTGTCTCTCCCTGTAGATGATGTAGGTACAGATAGTACTGCCTCCCTGTCTCTCACTGTAAAATGATGTAGGTACTGATAGTTACTTGCCTCCTGGTCTCTACCTGTAAATGATGTAGTTACAGTTAGTACTGCATACGTGTATATACTGTAAATGCTGTATGTACATATATTACTGCCTCCGTGTCTCTCCCTGTAAATGATGCAGGTACAGATAGTGCTGCCTTCCTGTCTCTCCCTGTAAATAATGTAGGGACAGATAGTACTGCCTCCATGTATCTTTCCTGTAAATGATTATAGGTACAGATAGTACTGTCCCTGCCTCTCCATGTAAATGATGTAGGTACAGATAGTACTGCCTCCCTGCCTCTCCCTGTAATTGATTGCATGGTACAGATTTAGTCTGCCTCCCTGTCTCTCCCTGTAAATGATGTTAGGTGCAGTAGTACTGCCATCCCTGTGTCTCCCTGTAAAATGATGTAGGTAGATTGTACTGCCTCCCTGTCTCTCTCTGTAAATAAGGTAGTAAAGATTGTACTGCCTCCCTGTCTCTCTCTGTAAATTATATAGGTACAGATAGTACTTGCCTCCTGTCTTTCTCTTAAATGTTGGTAGGTACAGATAGTTACTGCCTCCCTGCCTCTCCCTGTAAATGATGTAGCCTACCAGATATACAGCACTTTCCTGTCTTCTCCTGTAAATGATGTAGGTACCCAGATAGTACTTGCCTCCCGTCTCTCCCTGGAAATGGATTGTAAGGTATAGATAGCACTTGCCTCCCTGTCTCCTCCCTTTGTAGAGTGTAGGTAAGTAGTACGCCTCCCTGTCTCTCCCTGTAAATGATGTAGGTAAGATAGTACTGCCTCCCTAGTCTCTACCTGCTAAATGATGTAGGTACAGATATACTGCCTCCTGTGGGGGTCTCCTGTAAGATGTAGGTAGTACAGATAGTACTGCCTCCCTGTCTCTCTCTGTAAATGAATGAGGTACAGATTGTACTGCCTCCCTGTCTCTCTCTGTGAAAATTATATAGGTACAGATTGTACTGCCTCCCTGTCTCTCTCTGTAAATGATGAAGGTACAGTTAGTATTGCACACCCTCGCCTTTCCCATGTAAATGATGTAGCACAGAGGGGGGGATACTTGCCTTCTGTCTCTCCCTGTAAATGATGTAGGTTACAGATAGTACTGCTCCCTATCTCCCCTGTAAATGATTAGGTATAGATAGTACTGCTCCTGTCTCTCCTTGTAAAATGATGTACGGTACAGATAGGACTGCCTCCTGTCTACTCTCTTAAATGATTTAGGTACAGATAGGTACTGACTCCTTTCTCTTCATGTAAATGATGTAGGTACAGACTGTACTGCCTCCCTGTCTCTCCCTGTAAATGATGTAGGTACAGATAGTACTGCCTCCCTGTAAATGATGTAGATAATTATAGTCCTGAAGGGAATGAGTTAATTTTGATTTCCTCTGTGGGGGCACTTAGTAAATAGCTTAGGCTGGGGTTACAGGGTGTTTTTCACACATATATACCATCAGTATTTGTAAGCCAAAACCAGGAGTGAAGCCAACAGAAAGAAAAAGTCCCTCTTCTGTATTTCAGGGTGTGTTTACTGGCTTCTACGAGGCTGCAGTAAAAGCCAGGTCTGTAGCTATAGCAACCAGTGCTGGAAGCCTATCATGAGAGATTGAAAATGTCTGTGCTATAGGGACCACAGCTGGACAGCCTTCATGAGAAAATTGAAAGGTCTGTAGGCTAAGCGGGACTCAGGAGCTGATGCAGCCCATACAAGAGGGGGAATCTAGGAATAGGTAGGACACTGTTCATGAACACTTTGCAAAGTGACTTGTTTTAACTAAAAAAGCAATCCTTGTAGTGAGACAACCCCTTTAATGAAATATAAGAAACACATAACTTTTCAGTATTACAGAATAATACGACATTCTGTGCCCAGTTTTGTGCATTTTTTATGCCTTTTAGTTTTTTCTTTTCTAGAAGGCTACTGGAAATTTTACTTCCAGCTTCAGAAGTCCTCTATGTATATAAAATGCTTCCATCCTGTCCACCAAAGCATCTCTTGAGGATTTTGGTATTCCCTTCCCAAGATTTACTCTCTGTGTATGCATGTGCTAACACCCGTCCTGTCTGGCTATTTATTAATTTCACTTATGAAGAAAATAGACAGCCCGGACTTGTGGTGCAGGCAGCCGAAAAGCCATTATATCAATAGCGGCATTCTGTGATGACAGATGAGGGATCGGGCCGGCACGGTTAACCAAACTTTCACAGGAGTACAATATGTTACTTTTTACGGAAATGGTTGTTATAGTTGAAATAGTTTTTCGACCGCAGGTACATGGTGAATTTCTGAGGCTGTTAACCTCCTGCCCATTGCTATTCTCCAGAGAAAAATGGAAAATGAGTGGAGAACAATAAACACAATTGTCAATTCAGAGCACTGTGTATCCAGGGTTGATAGGACCGCTAAAATTTCTCCGCATACGGCACTAAATATACTGGGAAACTCTATTAATGGGTTTATTCAACCCAATGACTTTTTGAAGAGACAGCTTACAATGGTGTATAATAACAAACAGTAAGGGTATGTTCACACTGCTTATTTGGACGCCGTTTTGGATGCGGTTTTCGGAGCATTTCCGCGCCCAAATCGCCTTCAGTTCATTTCATTGATTCCTATGTAAAACAGCGTTTGTAGTTCACACACTTCTTTGAAAGCTGTTTTGGGAACTGAAAAAGAAGTGTCATGTCAATTCCTGAAGCGTGTTTTAGGCGTGTTTTTCGGCGCATTTGACCTGGCTATTAATTTGTATGGGTGAAAACAGTGTTGAAAACCTCGTCCAAGACCTCATCCAAAAACGTGCCGAGAAACAAGTCTAAACCTCTTCTGAAGAAGCGTGTTTCAGGCGAGGTTTTGATGCTGTTTGGGAGTGGGAATGCTCTGAAAACCGCTTTAAAAACAGCGTCAAAATCAGCCGTGTGAACATACCTTAATGCTCACCTTGCCACGCCTCTGCCGACCCTGTCCCGAAACGCCCCTGGTCCCCTGCTGCTCTTGGTTCTTACTGCTTCAGCAATTTGCGAACACATTTGACTATTGTAACCGCTCACTTGCTGTAGCAGTGACATGTTAACACCACTCAAGTCTTCGATGAGGCCAGAGACTGGATGCAGCAGTTAGATATCGTGCCAGTAGAGTTCCACTTAAAGATTTGAGTTTGGGCCCAAACCAAGCGTCATCATACACTGGCAACAAACCGGCGACCAGACGGGCAAAGCGAGGTGCAGTACTAAATCAGTTGTAGGTAGGCGCCAATTCATTAGCGGTATGACAATTTTCACGGGAAGCTAGGTTCGGGCCCAAAACCCAAAAAATCTAAAGGTGACAATACTTGTTGACGTGTCATTACTGGAGTAAGGAGGACCAAGATCTGAAGAAAAAGGAAAGTCTTGGTACAAGAGCAGCAGGGCACTGGTAAGAGGAATATTACAGTTTCTAAAAAAAAATGGTTTTGGACAACCTTTTCAGGTCAACTTCCTACAAACTGTAAGACAATACTGTTCTGATATATAACAAAAACACAAAGAAAGACTGGAAAGGATTACCGGGGACCTAACATAGAAAGTCTTAATGCAATTATCTTTTGGGGGTAGAGCCCCACAAAGACCCCCTGAGGAGCAGGAGAACCACTTCTTATAAGATATAAAAAAAGGGCTTACAAACATTAAGCCCTTTACTGTTCAGTTGTCCCTCGACATACAAATATGAATTGGGTTTCGGGGACGACCATTGTATGTTGAAATCATATGGAAAAACTGGTAACTGGTTCTGAAGCCCCAAAATTTCACCAACATAATGCAAAATGGAGCTTAAAGAAAATGAAGCAGATACGAATACATATAAATCGCGTCCTTCCATATAACTTTAGAAAGAGCTGCTGGGAAGGCTGGAAATCACTTTTTTTATGATGAGGACAAGAGCTTATGTGGGTCATGGATTTTATACACAATGGACCAGAAAAAAAGAAAACTGGACCCTCACCTGGTGCCCAAAGAAGCCGCTCATCCTGGCACATGTAAGAGCAGTACAGGACATGTAGTACCGCACTGTACTGTAGAGGCGCTACTAGACCAGCAATCACTCATCCCTGCATAATACAGTAAGACATACAGGGATGTAGTCCCCAAATGAACTGTACAGAGGCGCTTTAGACCCCAATCACGCATGCACCTCACTAATACATAAGAAATAATAGGACATCTATTACCCACTGCACCATGTGAGGCGCTATAGACCCCAATCACTGCATGCCCTACTAAACATGTAGAGCAGTCAGGACATGAAGTACTGCATGTACTGTAGAAGGCGTACTAGCCGAAAACCACTGCATGCACCTCACTAATACATGTAAAGCAGTAAGGACAGTAGTACTGCACTGTACTGTAGGGGGCGCTTAACCCACAATCACTGCATGCACCTCACTAATACATGTAAAGCTACAGGACATGAGTACTGCACTTATGTAGAGAGGCGCTACTAGACCGAAAAATATGCAGCCCCTCACTAATACATGTAAAGCAGTACGGGACATGTAGTACGAAAATTTTACTGTAGAGGGGGGAGCACTAGACCGCAATCACGCATGCACCTATAATACATGAAAAGGGAGTACAGGACAGAAGTACCCAAAGTACTGTAGTAGTCCCCGGGTCGATTGCAAAGGGTCTTAAAAATCGACTTGGGGCCTTAAAAACCCGGTTAACAACCACGGGATTTCCGCGGAGTCGTTGCTAACTCTTTCAACTGACTTGGCGGGGCCTTAAAAACCCGGGCTTAAGCTGTTAGCATTCACACGCAGAAAATTATTGTCCCCCAGTAAAGGGTAAAAGGGTCCCCCAGTAAGTTATACGTCCTCTAGTAGGGGGTTATATATTTTTTATATCCCCAGTGGGTAGGTGTGTATTTATATGCCCCCCAGGGGTTTTAATGGGAGGTTATGGTCCCCCAGTAGGTTTAGGAAATTTAGGGACCCCCTAGGTTTATAGGCAGGTTTAGGTCCCCCCAGGGTATATAGGCAGGTTTAGGTCCCCGCAGGTATATACAGGTTTAGGTCCCCAGAGGTAATAGCCATTTTAGGTCCCCCAGCGGGTATAAAACCGGGTTTTGGGTCCCCAGGGGATATAGATAGCTTATACCCCCCAAGCAGGTAATAGATCAAAAATTGCCAAATTTCCCCCCTTTTTGGGGGGGGGGCCCCGCTATTTGGGGCCCCCTCCCCTCCCGGGGGAGTTGGCATTCCTCCCCCCGCCTGCGGGGGGGGGTCCTTTTTAAAAAACCGCGGCGCCAGAGTACATGGTTTCGCTACTTTGCGGGGGGACCCTCTACGGGGGGGAAGGGGGTGAAGGGGCCTACCTGGCAAACAGATGGGGAATCTACCCGGCAAACAGATGGGGGAATCTCCCCGGGTAACAGATGGGGCACTACCCGGCAAAAAGATGGGGGCACTACCCGGCTAAAGGGGGGGACATCTACCCGGCTAACAGGGGGGGACATCTACCCGGCAAAAAAGATGGGGGACCTACCTGGTAACAAAGGGGGGACCTACCGGCTAACAATGGGGGGCACCTACCTGGTAACAATGGGGGGGGCCCTACCGGTAACAATGGGGGCCCCTACTGGCTAAAAATGGGGGGCCCCTCCCTGGCTAAAAAAGGGGGGGGCATCTACCTGGCTTACAGGGGGGGAAATCTACTTGGCTAAAGGGGGGATCTACTTTAAAAGGGGGGATTCCCGGCCTGAAAGGGCACTCCTGGTTGGGGGGGGTACTACCTGGCTATAAGGGCACACTGGCTTTTTTTCCTGGGGCGGCGGGGGTCCAAAATTTACCCCGGGAAAGAAAGCGCTGGTGCGCTACTCTTCCCCCGGGGGACCGCTCCTCAGGGGGTGAAGGGGGGGTAAAGGGGGCACTACCGGCAAACAGATGGGGACATTCCCCTGGCAAACGGGGGGACATCTCCCCTGGCTAACGAGGGGGGCACTACCGGGTTTAAGAGGGGGGGGCTACCTGGTAACAGGGGGGGAAATCTACCTGGCAAACAGGAGGGGACATCTACGGAAAACGTGGGGGCACCTCCCGGGCTAACAAGGGGGGCCTCTACCTGGCTAACAAGGGGGCACCTACCTGGCTAAAAAGGGGGGGACCTACTGGCTAACAAGGGGGGGCACCTCCCGGGCTAACAAGGGGGGGCCCTACCGGGTAACAAAGGGGGGCATCTCCCTGGCTACAGAGGGGGATCTATTTGGCTAAAGGGGGGCATCTACGGCCTGTAAGGGGCACTACCTGTTATGGGGGCATCCCTGGCTTAAGGGCATCTCCCTGGCTTTTTTCCCAAAGCCGTTATGCAGTTAGGTGGATGGGTGTGGCTTTTTTGAAGGGGCGTGGCATCCCAAAAAGAGGGAAAGGAAGGCGTGCCTTCCGAAATCGCGTTTTGCATGGCGGCAGGGGGCTGCAACCACTGATCGGCTCCTACATCTACTATGGGACTTTCACCACCCCCTAAACAGGGAAGCTTAAGCTAAGTACTCCACGTTTCCCCATGTTTTTCATTTCCTAAGGTGTTCGTCTAGAACTATTCTTTTTTGCACCAATTTTTAAAAAAAGAATAAAGTTCAATGTGTTGTCCAACAGCCCATGTGTACGTTTTTGATTTATATAGGGGAGTCTAAGAAGTACTCCCCAACGGGTGGGGCAAACGGGGGCATGCAATATTCGGATTGTTTTCAATTATTGAATACAGTAATTGACAGGGTTTTTCAAGTAAAAAGTTCATGTAATTGGTTGGATTGTCCCTCGTTTGATCTCCCGCAGTTCTCCAGTGATGGGGCTTGATGGGGTTGGGTTGAAGATACAATGTCCTAGGAAAGACCTTTAGGGGAAAAGATATTTTCTAAAGGGCCACTAACAAAAGAAAAAATAAGGGAGGAAAGTTTAGAATGGTTTAAAGGGATAAACCTTAGTGTTTTATCTCTCAGGTGAAGTCCCGAGAACCATTTCCATAAAAATACAAAAAGTACAAACGTTAAGCCGTCTGTTCAGATATATATAGACAAAGACAGAAAAATAAAAAACAAGGGAGAAAAGCAGAGCAAAAAGGGTAAGGCGGGGCATGGGAGATGCAAAAAAGAATTAGTAGGTTAGCGCTCAAAAATCCAATTATAGAAGCCAAAAGACCCCAGTTGTAAAAATTCCTTAAAATACCAACCAGGGTGCCAAACACCAAAAACAAAGTAGATTTTTCTCTGCTATCACTGTGAGTTCTCCATATGCATGACATAGCTGAACCATTCAGAGGGGGAGAACTGACTGCAAAAGGTTAGATGGGTGGCTGCTAGAAAGGGGTCGAAAAAGGGACCTTCTTGGGCCCAAGGGAACCATGACCCCATCAAAGAAAGGGGTCCCCAAACCCGGGGTCGCAACCAGTGTCTAATGTTTGGTGGAGGTCTAGAAGACAGACCTGTTCACCGCTCTTCTTTTCCCACTAATGATCCTTCTCTGGGGAATTTACGTACTCAAGAATAATGAACAGTAAGACTCCCTTTACCCAAAAATTATGCACTTCTCTTAAAATCAGGACCTGCATTAATGGGGTATGCGATAAAAGAGTAGTTTTGTATGTCAGGACCCTTCATTATCCATACAATATACA